>JACXGJ010006494.1:0-34167 GCA_016801105.1 Esox niger | reverse complement strand
GATTTGAAATGAGGTCTTCTGACTGCACAGAAAAAAGCTAGATATTCCTTTTAATGAACAACAAACGCTCATGCCCAGTGAAGAAAGCAGGGGTCCCTGGATATCTTGTCGAAATAGAAGCATCGAGGAATAACTAATGTAGAGTTCAGTTCTTGAAGTGGAATCAATCGCATGAAGACAATATCTTCAGTGCAATATCAGGATTTGAACTGGGGTGACTGACTCACCAGCTGAACGCAATACACTACATCCAACAAAGATGTTTAGCTCCATTTGAGGACTGAGCAAACTCAGGGGGCACCAGGATTGGACCCAGGGCCTCTTGATCAGCTGTCTAATCTGGTACCACAGAGCTATTCCCCCTTGCCGCACCATATATGGGAGTGTGCCTGGAAGATTTTCAGCTTCATTTGAGAACCAAACAAACCACACAGACTAATCTAAACTGTCAATCCAGTTAACAATAATTGCTCAGGCCCAGTGAAGTTAGCTGAGGCCTCTGTATCTCTTGTCATAGGCAACACCATTGAGCGAAACCCACTACACAGTACTCTTCTTAAAGTGGATTCAATCATCTGAAGTTGATTTCACCCCAGGATCATTGTCAGCCTGGTATCCCTTGATCTGCAGTCAAATGCTCTACCACTGAGTTATATCTCCTCATCAAAGCTTGTTTTGAAGTGGAATTCATCTCCTGAAGATTTCTTCAACTCAGAAATATTTGTTGCTTCAGAAAGCTTTGAAGGACTTAATCATGTTTAGTTATTTTAGAGGGCACCGGGATATGAAACTGGGGTCTTTAGGATCTAATGAACAAACAATTCTCATTAGCAGTGAAGATAACAAGGGCCCAATCATCTTTAGTCAAATGCAACCCCATTGAGCAAAACACATTTTGACATGGACATTCATAATCACATTAGGTGGCATCCAGATATAAACTTGAGTGTCTTTTTTATTGGTTGACATAACATAGAAAATTCAACAAAGAAATACTGCTGCTTTTGAGTATAGGGCAATTATGGGGCGCGCTAGGATTTGAACTAGTAACACTTTAATTTGCAGTCAAATGCTTTACCACTGAATTATACCCCCTGACTGAAGCATTTTTTTTATGCGGAATCAATCTCCTGAAGATGTTTCCAACCGTGGAATATTTTGAGAGTCAGAAAACAGAATCTGAAGGACTGACATTTTTCATTCTTGGTTATTTTAGAGGGCACCAGGATTGGAAACCTGGGGTTCTGGCTGCTTTGTCAATCGCTACATTGTCCATCTAAAAAACTAATATTTCTGATGCACAGTGAAGAAAGCAGGGGTCTCTCGATCTCTTTACAAGTGCAACATCATTGAGCGTAACTCACTGCACTGTACACTTTTTGAATTGGAATCAATCATCTGAAGATGATTTCACCTCAGGAACATTTTCAGCCTGGGACCCCTTGATCTGCAGTCAACTGCTCTACAGCTGAGCAACACCCCCCATAGAAACATATTTTGAAGTGGATTCAACTGTGCAACTGTGCAACCAACCGTTTGAAAATATTGAAAGCATTAATGACCTAGGTATCTCATTCATTCAACAGGAAACTGGAGAATGAAAATACAACACAGTTTTGTTTGTTCTCTTCAGTTCCTAGTAATGATTTATCTTTAAGTCTAGAGAGACTCCTGGTATCCTTGTAACTAATTCGATGATCAATGTAACTAATTCTTCAACCAGTTTATGGATAATTGTAATCTATGGCCTGTGAGTATCTGTACCAAACTCTGGTATGTTTGTTTCATCTGTGCCAGCTTATATTGTGAATTTGTTGAATTGTCATTTAATTTCCAATCTAGCTTTTCATACTAACATGAGCACCTAATTATTCCCAGCTTCTATTTGGCTCATGTATCCACTTTACTTCCTATGTTGTTGCTAGAGAAATGTATGTGTTCTTAGTCAATGTTCCTGGTTAAACAGGGGTTAAATAAAATATATATTCACAGATAGAGAGAAAACATTCTTTGTTATTCATGTGTCATACCTTCACCTCATAATTTATTTTCTCCATATGCATAGTCTTTAACAGTATCAATGATAATTGTCTCATTATCATCTTATTAAATGAAAATAGTAATGTCATTTGTAATGCCAAAATCTTCATAACCATGTTTGAGTCTAATGTATAGAGAAAATGATATGATTGGTGGCTTCTTTAAAATGTTTTGCAACATTCCAACAGATGGCAGTGTAGTCTTCTTATTTGAAATCTGTTGTGGATCAATGGAAATTTGTATACGTGCACCTTCTTTCATATTAGTATAATATTAAAATATCATCAATAAAAAAATATTACCTATGAAGTTGCTTAGTACATTTAGCATTTCAAACATTTAAAATATATTGTGAAATATGTTAACCAATGTTTTGGTCAGAATCCCAGAAGCGACCTTCTAAAATCCTTGGATTTGATCAAGACTAAACGTTGATAAATGTTAATATGCTGTTCATACATTTAATTTTAAGGGTAATATTGTAGTTGTACTGCCTCTTTAAAAGGTTGTACCTGCAGCACCTCCCCTTTTACTCAGAGGATGATGTCATTTTGGCATCCCCAGACTCTGGACAAATTATGCTGGGAGTCGCTCAGTGTTTTTTCTCCTGCTCTATTGCTCTTCCTCGCATTTGCTTTCTCTATTAGTAAGGTGACAGTGGCAGGGGGAACCGATACTAATCTTTCTTCCTCTTTCTTAAGCTGCCTTCCTACTTGGCATTCTCTCACAGCAGTGATGTAGTCCTCTGCCTCTTTCAAACTTCAGCACCTGCTCAACTCTTTGGTAACCAACCTCTATTAATCCTATTGGGATCATTTTTGTGTCTTGCGCTACGCTGGGATTTTTAATTTATTGCTCCACCTGTCTGAAAAGACCTACGAAGACCTTATTTGTGTTGAGGAGAAGTTGTTCAATTTCCCCATCTGCCCTGGTGGATCTTGGAGACCATGGCAATGAAGGAGACCATTCTGCCCATCAGCGAGTTGTCTGGCCCAGCCCTGGTGACCTACCCTGAGGTGGTGGAGCTCAACGTGGGCGGCCAGGTTTATGTCACCAAGCGCTCCACTTTGGTCAGCGTGCCTGACACCACCTTGCACACCATGTTTGGCCGGAGCCCTCTGCGAGAACTGCCAAGGGACAGCCGTGGACGCTTCTTCATTGACCGTGACGGCTTCCTGTTCCGCTACGTGCTGGACTTCCTGCGCGACCGCCAGCTGGTGCTGCCAGACCACTTCCCGGAGCGTGAACGCCTGCAGCGGGAGGCAGAGCATTTCCAGCTAGGAGAGCTGTTGCGCCTCCTGGGGCCCCGGCCTGGTTCCAAGCAGGGCTCCATGAATGACGAGGGTTGCCACAGTGACATCGAGGAGAGCTCGCAAAGCAGCGAGTACCCAATTGGTCGTAGCTCAACAACCTCAGACAAAAGGTCAGGGTTCATCACCATTGGCTACAGAGGCTCGTACACCACTGTAAGGGACAACCAACCCGATGCCAAGTTCCGACGAGTGGCCAGGATCATGGTATGCGGACGCATCGCTCTGGCCAAAGAGGTTTTTGGGGAAACGTTGAACGAGAGCCGGGACCCTGACCGGCCTCCTGAGAAGTACACATCGCGGTTTTACCTCAAGTTCACTTACCTGGAGCAGGCATTTGACCGGCTTTCTGAAGCGGGTTTTACTATGGTGGCGTGTAACTCTACCGGAACAGCCGCTTTTGTCAACCAGTACAGGGATGACAAAATCTGGAGCAGCTATACAGAGTACATCTTCTTCAGTAAGAGCAAGATATCTCACCCTTTTTTTTTTTACATATATGTTTGTGTGTCTACATCTGTATGTGTGTGTGCTTGCGTGTCTTGATTTGTGTGTCTACATCTGTATGTGTGTGTGCTTGTGTGTCTTGTTTTTTTTGTCTACATCTGTATGTGTGTGTGCCTGTGTGTCTTGTTTTTTTTGTCTACATCTGTATGTGTGTGTGCCTGCATGTCTTGATTTGTGTGTCTACATCTGTGTGTGTGTGTGCCTGTGGGGATTTAAGGGAACTGAATGGTCTAAACTAAGACATAATGCCCTTTCTATATAACAACCCTAAAGTGTACTCTGTGACTGATCGTTGGACCACTACCCACGTCCAACCCACCCAATCCACCAATCCCCCCCACTTTCACCCCACCCGTTCCTATGTTTCTGCTGCTAGCAAAGAACTCAGGGCTGGTTCCTGTTGGATGTGATGGCTGTGACAGTGAGAGGGGAGTCTTGACAGGGGGAGAGCAGGCACACAGGAGCAGGGGGGCAGCGGTGTGGACAGGACCTGTCGTACAGCTTTAGTGTGATGTGTGGCCGCCTCGCGGGAGGTGGCTGCCTTGTTAACTCATCTCCTGTCAGGTTGAAGATCGAGTCCGAGGGGCCTGAGGAGATAGTAGACTATGTGTTTTTCCTGTCAGTAGCTACCATCCATTTATTTAGATTTTGTCTGTAAAATGTGATTATCAGCCATTGCTTCTTCAAGAGGTAATAAAGGCAGAAAAGATATAATGAGCAAACATAAGACTATTGCACACACAATGACTTGCCAAACCTGATTTCTGCCAGGTTATTCCACTATAATGTGGTCAGTGCTATATCCATATGAATGGTTCTTTTTTTATTTGATTTATATCCACAGTGACTGTCTACAGAAAAATATACGTAGATGCTGAGATTACCATTCCTTCTAAGATGAAGGCTGTTTAAGCACAGAGAAAAAGTTCGCCTGTATCAAAACATTATCAATGTACTGATTGGTTTGAATGCATTACAACATCAATGACATCTAAAACACAAAACACCAGTAATATGGAGTAAAATACTTAAATATACCCATGTATTTTTTAAGCAACACTCATCTTACCAAGTTGTGGCAAGTGTTCTATTTTGAAGAATTTCAAATATATATAAACTACCATTCAAAAGTTTGGGTCTCTTGGAAATGTCCAAGAGAAAAGACAAATTTTCTGTCCATATAACATCAAACATCAAAAATACGGTGCAGATATTTGTTAATGTTATAAATGACTAATGTAGCGGAAAACGTCAGATTTTTCTATACTACCATTCAAACGTTTTGGTGTACAAAGGACCACAGAAGGCTATTTCATGTGAGAAATTGCCAAGAAACCGCCTATCTCATACAATTCTGTGTACAACTCCCTTCACACTACAGTGCAAACTGTCTCTAATCAGAATAGAAAGAGGATCGGGAGGCCCCAGTACACAACTGAGCAAGAGGACAACTACATTCGAAATGTCTAGTTTGAGAAGCAGATGCCTCACAGGTCCTCAACTGGCAGTTTCATAAAATTGTACCCCGCAAAACACACCTGTCTCAACATCAATAGTAGAGAAGCAACTCTGGATTGCTGGTGTCTAGGCAGAGTTGTAAAGAAAAAGCCATATCTCAGACTGGCTAATAAAAAGTGAATATTTAGATGAGCTGAAGAACACGGACACTGGACTGCAGGACAATGGCCCTAAGCACGGCTCCTAAATAATTATTTAGGGAAACAGCAGTCAGCTGCTCTTCTGCCTATAATGGAGTGGCCAGCACATTCCCCGGATCACCTCCCTATTGAGCTGTTGTGTGAGCAGCTCAACCGTATGGAACGTAGAAGTGCCTTTCAAGCCAATCCAACTTGTGGGAGGTGCTTCAGAAAGGTAAAATCTTCAGATTACCTCAACAAATTGATAACTAGAAATGTAATTGCTGCAAATGGAGGACTCTGACAAAAGCTAAGTTATAAGAACACAATTACTATTTTAATTAAAATGATTATTTCTAACCATGTCAGTGACTAAATGTCCCAATCATTTGTTATATAACCTATTTAAACTCCTATTTAAATGTAATACAAGGACATTTCTAAGTGACCCCAACCTTTTGAATGGTAGTGCTGGTGCAAGTTGATGGTGGTGGAAGGGTGCATATCTGACACATCCACATATCTTACAACCTCCCCTCTCCTCACATCAAGCCTCCATGGCATGTTGTAAAACTTTCGGCGGCTGAGTTGTGACAGAGGGCATGAGCGTACAGGAAGGGGGTAATAGATGGGCTGACTACAAATATCTTGCGGTGACATCCAAGGGATTGGAGGCTACGGCTGCCGCTGACAAATGCCAGGCTGGCCCCAAAGGTTGAGGAGGATGTTTCCGTTGGGTTATTTTCATCTCGACATTTCTTCGTCTGGTACTAGGGTTGGCATTTCAGCACTCACATCTCTTTTATCAGCTGATGCTGATAAGCCTTCGTGATCCTGCTGGAGTCGTGCATAATTCATTAGCTACTTTGCAACAGGGCACTGTATTGACATTTATAACGGGATCAAGCTTTTATTCCTAAACAATGTAGGAGCATCTCCACAATAACAAAGCAGAATTGTCCTCTGCTAAATACATTGGACACATTAGGATTTCATTAGGATCCCTTTTAGCTACTGCCCAAATCAGCAAAAACTCTTAGTGGGAAGCACACAAAACATCAAACATGACATAACACAGAACAATAATAGAAAGTTAAGAATAATGAAGGAAAAAACTACATAAGGAAAAACTACATGCATTTCAAATAATTTGCAATCCATCGCTGTACTGAATCGGGCATTGATATGTTGGACTCTCAGCACATCCGAATCACCTTTAATAGTTTACTTCATTTAGACATACTGAGAATGAGATTTCAAAGGTGCATTGGTGCTGCTATTGTATAGAATGGGTGTTGAGCATATACTGTAAGTTAATGGGATGTAAGCGTAAGTACATTACACATGGATTCTCAGTTAAGAAACACATTCACAGTATCCGTATTGTACATCTAGAATCTGCAAGAAAAGCAGAGTTGTGTTTTGTATAGTGTGGCCATTCAGTGTACAGTTTTTAAATTGTTTGATTTGGTGTGCATCGTGTTTCATCCTCACTGGGATCGATAGCAGGTTGCTTGGGACCATAGTGCGAGGAAAGATGCCATTTAGGTGGCTGCCATCTTTTGGGTCATCGTTGACCTGTTGACCTACCTGTTTTCTTCCTGCTGGAGGAGTGAACAGGGGGTGATTGGCTTGGGAGGGGTCATTGATGATATCTGGCAACCGATGACCCTTGTCATAGACCATACATGGCGTGCCAAGTTCTGCAACGAACAAACCCAGACCAAAACCAGAGGGTGAGAGTAGACTTAACTATCGATCTCTAAAGCCGGAACAGGGTTCATTCGAAGATTTTTTAACTGCCACGAGTGCTACATCGGTTGGTTTTGGATGTTGTTCACTCACCTGATATTGTGGGAGTTGAAGGTCCACAGAAATATAAACAATTCAGCCAATCTTAAAGCTGAGGCCTAATTCTCATGTGTTAGGGGCACCTGGATAAAACTCTTAATTTGACAAATATCTTCCAAATGGCCTATCCACCAAAGGAACAGGTTGGAGACAGTGGACCCAACTTGAGAAAGGGAGCGGGAACAGGAGGCAGTGGCTTGTCGCCCAACCCCTCTGGACCACATAACCTGCCGCAAAAATTCTGTTATATTCTTTTGGAGGTGGCAGGACGCAAGCGCAGAGATGAATGTACACAAAGCATCTTTAGTGACTTACATTGACATGAAAGACAAACAAGAATCTACAACTTGACTACAGCGTTACATAAAATCACAACTGACAAGAAACAGTAGGGCAGGAGGAACTTAAATAAACGTCCCGTAATGAGGGGCAAACGAGATACCGGGGAAAAAAATATATAACTGAGAAAATAACTGAGAAACAGAACCAAAGAACACTGAACACAGAAATGTAACAGCGAAGCACAGGCCATACACAACTGTCAGCCATGCATATACTTTGTAGCTATTAACTAGATGTTTTACATTTGTCTATAAATCGTTGACTGGAAACCCATGAATTATCTGAAGTAGTCAGAATGCATGTAGTTCACGGGCTAACAAACTGAGGGAGTATATGAATGGCAAGACATTTATTCCAGTTTCTGGAAAAGCTCTATATCGACGTCATCAGAGATGAAGGTCTGCATATTTGAGATGAAACAGGCATGCATATTTAGACATGGAGCCAGTGAATATAAATGCTGTTGTTTATTCACTGAATATATGGAAAATTCTACAGTCTTCTCTGACATGATAAAAACTACTCGTAATCATTTAAAAACATCTATGGCATCCAAAAAGTGAGACAGAAAGAGAAGTTGACACAGCATCTGTATTCTGGATGAAACCACTGACAGACCACAGCTGTCTCTCATGGGTCAGTTACAGTCAGGTATGTGAAGGATCAGAGCTTTCATTAGGAACTACCAGATGTTGGTTGACGGCTTTGCTGACTAATATACTGAGAAATACAAAGTTTAGATACATATACCAATTGTCATCCGCTAGCTAACTTCCTATTGGCTAACTTTCTAGATTAACAAATAGAGTCCCAAGTTGTTTTCCTAAATATTAGACACTGTCAAGGAGATTCCCAAATTAATCAATTAATGTATTTAAGGAAAACTATTTAATACATTTAGAATACATTTACAAATATATTACTTAATGCATAAAATTGTTTTGGAGATGCAGTTGAAAATGTATTAATAAAGACTTACTAGATATATTTTACAATGTCACGTCCGAGGCGAGAGGATGGCTTGCATATCTTTTATTTCTTGGCGCTGGAACACATATAACGGAACGTTGACAAAAGAACAATAACCCACAAAACGCCAACCTAACCAACAGACATATATACCCCTATACTAATGACATAATAAGGAACCGGTGCGTCGGGTAACGACACAGAAAAAGGGCAGTGGATTAAGAAGGTCGGACGACGACCGCAGGAGCCCCGGCGCACCGACCGGGGAAGTCTCAGGAGATGGAGTGGTGACAGTACCCCACCCTTGACGCGCAACTCCAGCGGCACGGCACCCCAGATCCCGAGGACGACCACGAGGACATGGCACCAGGTGATCTGGACGGCGCTGGTGGAAATCATGCAGAATTGCAGGATCAAGGATGTCAAGAGCCGGCACCCAGCACTGCTCCTCAGGGACGAACCCCACCCAATCCACGAGGTACCGGAGGCCACCCCTCCGCCGCCGCGAATCGAGGATGGAGCGGACTGCGTAGATCTGTCCCCCGTCAGTCTCCAATGGGGGGGGGTCCCTGGCACCCCCGCCTCATGGAGAGGGCCTTCCACCACTGGCCTCAAGAGAGACACATGGTTCCACATCTCCTCCGCATGCCGGAACCACTGATCAACCGCGGGGACCTCGGTCTGGCTCGGATACCACGGTGCCAGGGCCGGCTGGCACCCCAGCACATACTGAAATGGGGAGAGGTTAGTTGAGGAGTGACGTAGCGTGTTCTGGGCATACTCCGCCCAGGGCAGAAACTTCGACCACTCCCCCGGCCGGCCCTGGCAGTAGGACCACAGGAATCTGACCACTTCCTGATTAATGTGTTTCGCCTGCCCGTTGGCTTCGGGGTGGAATCCAGAGGTGAGACTTACCGTGACCCCCAGCCTCTCCATAAAGGCTTTCCACACGCAAGAGGTAAACTGGGGGCCCTGGTCCGAAACAATGTCCTCCGGGACACCATATTGCCGGAGGACATGGGTAAACAAAGCTTCCATGGTCTGTCGGGCCGTGGGAGTACCAAGATCGCGGTATGTCCCCAGGAGGAAGGAAGATCAGTCAAAAAATCAATGGACAGGTGCGACCAAGGCCGCGGCAGAACCGAGAGAGGCATTAATTTCCCTGCAGGAAGGTGCCTCGGTGCTTTACACTGGGCGCACACCGAGCAGGAGGAAACGTATACCCTCACGACCATGGCCATTTGGGTCAGGATAGACAAACACATTTGCTGGGTACAACACAGTACTTACGTTATATTAAGCCTTAATTACTAAAACTGTATATGGTTATATTGCGACCTTTTCTGGAATGAAAAAGTGAATCTTCAGTCTTGCTAGCAATTGCTCAAGTCTTATGAATATTCCTAGGAAGATAGTAGATAAAAGTAAGCCTATTACTGGGCAATAAGTTTTAAAAATGGCCTGTGGCAAAAGACACACAGTTCATAGACACTATGATGAAGGTAAATTTAACAATTAAACATTGTTAAATTTACAAGTTCGAATCTATTGAAAGCAACGACATTTATTAATTTTATTTTTGGGCCACAATAAATCGTTATGTTTATACAGTATTGTGACAATTTCTCGAAGAGTCCATGATTCTTGATGAAAAAGTTAGTTCTCTTCACCTTTATTGGTAGATATTGAATCAATGTCATTCATGAACAAAAGAAAAAAGTACGTTGTTATACCATGAAAGAAAAAAATACGTTCTTATGCCATGAAATGTAATAGCTTTGGCAGACTCGCTAGAAATATTATTATTATTAGCAATCATATTACTAGCCTATTACTGGCTAATACCCTGTTAAAACAGCCATTGGCAAACACCATACAGTTCATAGACGCTATTTGTGGTGGAGTTAAAATTAGTAAGAAACATTGGTCAGTTTAACTGTATCAATACCATTCAAGAATGGCCAATTACCTGTTAAAAGAGCCAGTGGCAAAATAGGATTTGTTCAGGGTAGACACTTGGCTATACTGACAACTAAATCTGTATTTCTGTGGTGTAGTGGGTAGCGATACAGCCTTCCATGTGTGTGACCTGGGGTTTCAATCTCGAGAGGGCAACACTTTCTATTGCGGGCCGGCTGAACTAGGCTGGCCTGGTTTCTTGTTCTTAGATAATTTTTTAACAAGTTTACCATCTGATTGGTCCAAGCCTATATTTTTTATTTCATTTCTCATAACTACATTTACATTTTAGTCATTTACCAACATCTTACAGTAGGATTACTTAATAAATGTAAATGGTGCACATTTTGTTAGTACCCAAAGTTGTTGGGTAGGGATGTAACATGTTACATGCTGGCCGAAAGGGGTTGTGACTGAACTCTGTTCTGTACGATAGATCGAACTATGCCAATTTAAGTTTAAAATGAAGAGCAGAGCGGCTACTGCTATCCCTGTTTACAGTTGCTTTTGAATTAAGGGTCAAGTGGAAGAACATGAAAGAAGGTCTGAGACAGGTCACCATACAGTCTGATTATACATCCTATTATTTTGCATAACAAAGCCATTTCCGCACAAAAACACTGAGTCATACAACAACTGTTTTCAGTTCAGACAGAACAAAAGCACTGCGACAATGTCTTTCACTTGAGTCCTCATTTCATTAAGATTATACTTCTCTTAGCAAAGTCACTTCTTCCCACAACCCAGCTTCTGTCTCACTTGCACCTTCCCTAATTGGTTCTCGCCAGACAATTGGGAAGAAAGTTTGAATTCAATTACCTATTCAATTAGGAGAACGTGGGCCAAAGCTGGTATAGCAATGAATGTCATTTGTCATTTGTCACACCTTTGACATGGCGTTTGATCATTGCCTGATGGAAGATATGGGCAGTTCCCCGTGGTCTGTAGGTAAGCATCTTGGTCTTACAGTGGATGCAAGCTTCAACTGGAAGCCATTAAGTGTACCTGTGGGATTTGTAGTTCAATTTAAAACATTTCAAGATGTTTTTAATGCCACTTGGGATGCAATTCAATACCAATTCTTCACAACATATCCCAAACCCCCTTTTAGAAAGGAACCTATCTTGGCAAAAGTAGAAGTTTGAGGGCTGGCTCTTCCCCTAAGGGCATGCTTCATATTTTCAGACAGGTGTATTATATGGCAAGGAAAATTCTCCTGCAGGCAGAAATAAAAACATAGCACAGTACACAAGAATAGACACATTGATATAAAGTATAGCCTAATTTACCAACATAAACCCCCAAATAAAATAAAAAACATCCTCTTCAAAGTCCCTTTCTGCTGCCAGGAGTTTTTATGTTATACATTTTTTTTCAATAAACCTGTTTTCATCACTAGTTTGCGTGTGGTGGCCGTGAATTTCATTTGGTCATTGTTCTATTTAGATTCGTTCAGTAGCTTCTGTTCGTTATATAGAAGTGTGACAAAATTTCTACATATTGCTGTGAGAGTCTGATCAATAATTAAAGGAAAAATTCAGATACAGTCACTGCCGCATAACTTTCTTCAATAGACAAATTAAATAGGTATCAACATTTCACATTGTTGATTCACTCATGTTCCCTTTTATCAAACATTACATTTTGGTTGAGGGTCAGAATATTCAACTTTGAAAATATGCAAACATGCTAATAATTGAAAAAGGCGGAAAAAAATCATAGCTCTGTGAAAGGCCATTATACAATACATTTGATTCATGGTTGCTGTTCAAAATGTTGAGATGACAAGGTGAACAATCTGTTGTTGTGCCTTTGAGCAAGGCACTTGACCCTTGTTGCTCCTATCAGTCACTTAGGCAGAAAAAACTAATTCTTAATGTCAGTGTAAGCCTAGAGCAGAGTGTTCATTCTAAATTGACACTAAATTGGGTTTGCACATTTGCATTTGTTTAGGCCTCCCTAGTGGGTTAAATATTAGCTTAAACTGTGTTGTCACTTTACCAGAATTTTTGATTATTCTGATTATGATACCAACGACAGCTGATACCAGAGTGAACTTCCCAACTTTCAAGAAAATTCATACTGGATGGAGCCTATTTTGTTTATAGAACCTACTCAAATTCCACTTATGACTGATTGACATCTGGGCTGTTCATGTTTCATGGGTAAATGTAGCACATGGAGATATATTCCTCAACCTTAAGCATCCATGCTCAAGAGCTGGCAATTGAGTGGCACAGTGGTTAAGATTGCTTGATGAAAAGCATTCATGTTTGTAGAGCATACGCTCTGAGTTTAGTGCATGGCGTGTACAGGATCCTGAAGAAGCACTATTAAATAAGCAAGTAGGAAGATGACAGTTACATTTGCACTCAATGAATAATGGTTTTCCATGCAAACAAAAATGTGTTGTAAGGACATATCTGGAATGTAGAGGGTTGCTCGACTGGACGTCCCTAGGACTTCCCCTGTTGGCTAGGTTAAGCTAAAATATATATTCAATACTTCACAGATGATGAAGTTCAGAACTAGCTCTTGGCTTTATATAGATAATTCATGGCAATGGAGGTGATTGGTTTGTTTCCAGCATAAGGTTTAATGACAAGAATAGGTCCCTAAAGACTTAAGAGACAATTGTTTATACTCTCATTTCCAAACAATGAGCCAAACAAAAGTTGATAGTATTACATGTAAGGGCTCCCACAGCCCATGTAAGGGCTCCCACGGTGGCACAGCTGTCTTTCATGCCAGAAAGCTGACCATCACAGTTTAGTTTTGAGACTTGACTGTGCCGCTAGCTGACGAGTGGCTGGGAAGCAAGCGATGGCATCAGCACAAATGGGGGAGGCATGGTCAGCAGGGATTTTAGCGACTCCCTCAGGCAGTTTGGGTGCTGCTACAGCTAACAGAAGTTGTCAGGCGAGTCAGAGTGCACTCACACATTATCCCACATGACTTCCTGCTTAGATAAGCAGTGTGGAAAAAAGTTCAGCGTTTCAATTATACATTATCATATGAACACATTTGGGAAGCATGAACATCATCTGTTGTCCTTGACTCTAATTTACACAAATTGTTCCTGTACGTAGTTCTCTATGAAAAGTAGACGGGAAAGTACTGGATATGTTGTGAAAGAGTTCCATTTGATGTTGAACACCTAACATTGCCTAAACTATTAGGGTTACAAATTAGCAAACATGAAAGCATTCAGTGAGGAAGCGTTTTCTTGCAATGAGTCCTGCTTTCTCTTGCATTAATCACTTTACAAGAGGTGTTTGAAGTAGTTAATGTCAGAAACCCTATACGGCCGCCCTCGCAGCCCATTTATCTAAAGGCCCACATACAGCCGATGGGGCAGAGCCACCCCCAACCCCTCGTGTAATTCGCACCTCAAGTTTGGCGAATAGCTTCAGCTACTCAATTCATGGCATGGGACCTGGGGTCCATAAGCCTCTGAAAAATAATGGGAAATCCAAAATGTAATCTATGCCCTCTTAAGATTAACTATGGCCTCATTTGGTAATCTTTTTCACAGAGAACAACTTAGAACGGTCGTGACACAGTACAATTTGTATACAGATTTCATTTTGACACCGAGCCAGGCAAAAAGCCAACATACTGCGACCATGAGGCATGGGAGAGCAGGTTGTTTTATGTGGTGACATTCCTAAACGTAACCGTCTTTGATTGAGAGGGTAATCATTGAAATGTCACGGAGATGCAACCCTAGGACAAGTGACAAATGTGGTCAGACTCCTAGTACTTCTAACCAAATGATGGATTCCCTCTGGCGCCGGGGGCCGGCATTCTGCCACATGGGAAACGGTCTTCCTTCCCCTTTATTCACTCAGTTAACTAATTTCTTCCTTGTCTCATCAAAATTAGCAAGACCATAGATCAGGGATTCTGCCTTCAGTGCTTCGGAATTGCCTTGGGTTCCAATCCGACTCACAGCTCATTCAGTAAAAAACATCTCCTGTCAAGTATAAAAATGTAAACAATTGTTACAATTGTTATTTTTAAAATAATTATTATAATCTGCAAGGTCAACCGTTATGAAGTGATTGCACACTTTTAAGTAAAACTGTGGGGGAGCCCAGTAAATTCTAAGAGGTATAAAATCACCTTTTAAAGGTTTCTCAAAGAACCATTTGAACCTAAAAAAAACACCCCAAAATGTTAACCAAAAGGTTATTCGAAGAACAACATAAAGATAAGTTTAGGGATTTCGTCCGCAGTTTCAATTTAAACAACCCCAAAATATTCCTTCTGGCACCTTTTCCAGTATTGTGTAGATAATGAGCCTACCGAGCTTGCCCTGCATTGTATGGCATAGTTTATCAATTCAACAAGGCTTGGAAAATCTTTTCAATTTATTTAGATAAGCATTCAGAGTAGGCTCAGAGGCAGGCCGTTGAATCCCCATGCCAAACAAATAATCCCTGTCCCCAATTGCTCATTTGATTTGCTATTGTCTTTTAGTATTGTCAACCCGTACAGCATGTGCATGTGAGATAGTCAGCTCAAAATGGGGGGCATAATGATTCTTACAATCCACTCCTATTAAGGTAATCGTCTTATTTATGCACTGAAATTCTTTTCATTACGAATTTATTTTCCACTGCCAAAGTCTCTAACATTTTAAGATCAGGAAGTTCTTTCACTGGAATGAAAGAGGCAGAAATATTTGGTTTACACTAGCTATTAACTGGTTGGACAGTACTGTATTTTAAATGAAGACAAGACAACATTTACATATGTTGAACTGCTACAAGTATTATAACATGTAAGAAGCAATATTCAATTATGATTTTGCCTATGGAAATGTCAAAGGTCAAGACATGTAATCAAATCGAATGCATATCTTGCGAAGCCTTTCTAGTTCTCAAATGAGGTATGCGTCAGTGCATGGGCGATTCACTGGCCGAAAAACAAATAGGTGGGAATACTCTGACCGGTGGTCGCAGTGAACAATAAGTAACGCCTCTGGACTCACAGTTTATATTGAGAAAACTACATTCGGGTAAACTGCCTTCACTTGTGTCTATCACTCACAATGCCGCAGGTCCCCATAGATTAGAATCACTGACTCATTGACTTGTTCTGATAACTGAGTGACCGTACAAATGTGACCCGGTTGTTAGAGCTAAGCGAAGGGTGTGGATTCGATCCCCATTGTGTGCCAGAAGAAGGACATGTGAAAATGTATGCCTCAGCTGCTGTAAGTCGCTATGGATTAGAGTGTCTGCTCCTTGAAATGTAAAATGAACATGGACATCTTTATCCATGACTAAGGAAAGGTGCGATTTGTGCAAGCTACTGTAGTTTCATCTAAAGGACCCAAAGTGACACTTTAATTGATTGAGGATGACAGAAATGGTGTAGGACTATTACAAAATGTAACAACATGTAATCTAACTCTGATCATGCATGAATGCATTTGGATCATAATCATATATGAAGCCATTCAAGCAAAAAGGGTGGAACCCTTGCATCACCTTTAAAATAAGCGGTGTTTCAATTAAGCAACTAAAGAGATCAGGTAATGGTCTTATTTGACAGATGCCCCAATATCTACTTGTACTGTTAATCTTAATACGCATGTGTTAAGTTAGTTGGGTTCTACTGTAAACATGTGGAAACACTCATTTCTTTATCCGAAGGGCCTGCCATTTAGTCAGCTTTGGTACAACACTTTATGCTATATAACAAACTGCTTTTATCTCATCTAGTCTTGTTTCATATACCTGAACATGGCTTAAGGGATAAGAACTAATCTGCATCACTCCATTGTTCTGACCACCCAACAGAATTTATCTGCATCCCTGTAAGGATTGTGCAACTATTCAACCAGTTTTGACCAGAACAGTCTAGACACCGCTATAACGCTCATTTAAATGCATGCATTTTTTCGATACAACTTTAATTTTATTTTCACATATCAGAGAGTGAGAGGGGTCTCCAATTCTATGGGAATGTCCTGTCATCTGAGATTCCCATCTCAACCTTGCAAGGTGTAATCTGTTGGGAGCAGTGATCCAGAGATTGTGATAATATAATCACTCATTGCCTGGCGCCTGCAAGTCGTTGGGCACATCTTCATTTCACTTTAAAATACCACCACACAAGCATACAATCAGAGCAGAAAGGGCTATGTTTCTTCTGACAATTGCATTTCTATTTAGATATTATTTATATTGGTGCACAAGCAGGGCTGGCCCTTGGCATAAGCGACATAGTCGCTTAGGGCCTCTGACCGCTAGGGAGCCCCAGACTGCTGTTGATGCAAATTTATTATTTAAAAATCATACAATGAGATTTTCTGGATTTTTCTTTTAGATTCCGTCTCTCACAGTTGAAGTGTACCTATGGTAAAATGACCTCTACATGCTTTGTAAGTAGGAAAACCTGCATAATTAGCAGTGTATCAAATACTTGTTCTCCCCACTGTATGTAAAGAAAAGGACATATACTTGTGTTTGTGCATTCATTTACTTCTATGCAATGCTTATGAAGTTTTTCCAATTACAAATGTATTATGTAAGGAAATGTAATAAATTAACCTTCATGAAAGGTATCAGCTGAAAGTAAATTTATCCTTGGATTTGAATATAATTTAAATGACAGTGTTGTACTTTGTTGAGATAGATCCAGGCCCTTTTTCATAAAATGTGCATACATCTTAAAATGATCGTATAATCGTATCACCGACAGAGCTGGTATTGATCAATAATATCTTTGTTGTATCCTTACAATCAAATTATATGATCATGTCTCATCAAAGACCATGTAAGCCAACATATTTAGTTTTTTATATAATGCTTGTATCGTAATAAGATCATCACTATCACAAAAAAAACAATCATAATAGCCTCAGTAAACAACAACCACCATGAGAATAATAATAGGTAATATAAATCATGATGATGAGGAAAATAGCACATAGCCTACAAATTTACCAAATTGTTAAATAATGTATAAATGTATTATTTATTTATTTACTTTTATGCTGCATTTTTATCATTTTTTTCTGTTGTTCAAGCATTTGTAAGGTTTAAATAGCCTTTGTGTATGAAATGTGCTAGAGAAATTAATTTGCTTTGCCTTGCTTTTCCAAAAACACTCTATAAATTAGACATACTCGGAAATCATAAAGTATCATTATAATTTCGATTGCAGGAATCTCAATTAGCTAATAGGTCTTAATTTGACTGTTAAGAGTATAAATAATGATTTATACCACTGGTTGAGGGTCGAACAGTTACACTAATAATTGCAGAATTTGTGACAGTTTCGTGAATCACATTTGGAGATTATCGTACGTCTCTCCACAAGCTTGGATCTGAGATCTTTCCTAACTTTTTATGAATGCTAATTTGAAAATCCAGAGCATGATGGAGGAAGGGGTTTAATTTTATCTACAGTACATATAGTTGGTCAAACATTTTTGAAATAATCAACGCATTAGCTACTTTTCAACAGAATCTCTACGTTAGCCACAAAACAATTCCTTTCACAATTGATCTTGAGGCTGTGCAGTTTTAGAAGGCCCCATCCACAAGACTATTTTGCTGTAAAATGGTATCCCAGAAAGTAACATGAATAGCTTGGAATTCTTATCAATGACATGCAAATTGTCAAAGGTGGGCTTTATGTGCCTAACACTAATCAGAAAACAAATCTTTCTGATAACACTCTTGAAACATAGTAGGTGGAAACCACTTTGTCTGTCACTAAAAATTTAAGTAGTCAAAACCAAGTTGAAGAGTTATTCTGAATCTACTGGACCGTTAATATGGACACAGACGGGAATGTTCCATTCCCAAGATTAGGAGAGTAAAGCCCGAGTGAACACAATATGTTTACACCGTTTCTATGCACATTATTCTAGGACATTGTTTTGCCCCTAGAGAAAATATTAGCTTGTGAAGCCATCTGCTTTCCCAGACTCTTACTATTAAACAGGCTGTGAGCTTGTATGTAAACACTTCAGAGATTTCTATGGAATTGGAAGTTCAATAGCAAGGTTTTGTCTTGTTTCAATACTGATCAGTACTACAGAGTGCAAAGAAACTTGCAGATAACAGGTGGCTTTGGTCTGTAATCTGTGTGACCTCTGCAATGTATTAAGATAAATCTTATTTTTATATTTTTCTTTTAGCAAAAATGTCACCACATTACATTTTGAGGATGATAGTGGGCTGGTCTCACTAACGTTTCAGACAACATTGTTTAAGTAGTAAAACGCTTAAAACATTTTGCACTTGAAATGTAACTCTTGAAATTGAAAAGTAACGTTCCATCTCTTCTTCAATACTCATCAGCCTCAACTGACAAACATGTATTCAAAACAAATGTGTGGTGCTGATCTATAGAATCTATCTGTGCTGTTGTGCCCCTAGGTTTGTACAGACTAAACCCTTTCTCCAGGTGTATTAGCTGTTCACTGAAAATTTCCATCTCCATTTTCATTCCATCTACTCCTCTTCTTTGCTCAACTCTTGCGTTTCAATTATAGATTGGTATCAAACTGAGTTCATTGTTTTCTTCAATCCCTTTCCCTTGAAAAAGGTCAAAACCTACCTCTTCCTTTTATGTATCACCATCTTTATAATCATCATGACTAATCTTTATGACATTCTAAACATATGATCTGTGTTGTTCTTTTTTCCCCACTAAAGAAGACTCTTTCTTATTCATCTTGTCTTTATTTACCTACATCAAATGTACCTCCTAAATGTCAAAAGAGTAAATGTCGAATTTCTTTAAGATGATCATCATTTGTTAGATATTTCATTGGAATGTTGTTTTTTTATTTGTTCATCTCTCAATTGGAACCAAACGGTTGTTTTGAGAATATTCCACAGAGTGTCCTCTTGTTCTCATTAAGATTCAGCACAGTATTTTCAACATAACGGCACCTTTCATGCATAATACAGGTCTAATGTACTTTAATTTCCCTCAATATTGCTGATATGCACTCAATTAAGCATTACCAAGAGCACTTAATATTGATTGTTCAACACTAGATTATATAATAGATGTCTTGCTTAGTCGTTGTTGCATTTTTTGTATTGTCTCATTCGTCACAAATGTCACTTGTCATCAAGATGTTCTGTTTTATCTATCCGCTTTCTGGTCTGAAAGGATTGTATTTAGTCATTGGATTCTGAAGAAATCTTGTATAAAAAGTCTAGTCAGCTTAAAAAATGCTGGCACATGTGCAATAAATGATATTGAAATCAGTGCGGTAGTGTGTATATAATATGCAGATGATATTTACATACCGATCAGCCATAACAGTATAATCACCTAATATTGTGTAGCTTTTGCTGCCAAAACAGCCCTGACCCGTCGAGGCATGGACTCCGCTAGACCTCTGAAGGTTTGTGTAGTATCTGGCACCAGGACGTAGTATAGCATAGCAGATCCTTTATGTCCTGTAAGTTGCGAGGTGGGGCCTCCATGGATCGGACCTGTTTCTCCACCACATCCTACAGAAGCTCGATTGGATTGAGATCTGGGGAATTTGGAAGCCAAGTCCACACCTTGAACTCGTTGTTGTGTTCTTCAAACCATTCCTAAACCATTTTTGTTTTGTAGCAGGGCACATCATCCTGCTGAAAGATGCCAGTGCCATTAGGGAATTCTGTTGCGATGAAAGGGTGCACATGGTCTGCAACAATGTTCAGGTAGGTGGAACATGACAATGTAGCATCCACATGAACGGCAGGACCCAAGGTTTCCCAGCAGAACATTGACTGGTTTGCCCCCTTCCCATAGTGCATCCTGGTGCCATGTGTGCTCTGGACGCACACGCAGATCGCTCAGATTCATACGCTTTGACTCTTTCTCCATGTCACCAATACATTGAAAATTTACAAACAGAAATTTTCCTTGTAGTAATATAAAGTATTCATACCCTTTGCCTTGAAAATCCATGTGTCTTTCGATCATCTTTGAGATTTCTTGAGAACGTCCAGGCCAAAACCCCCAAAACCAAGCAATAAAATCCCAGGATCTCTGAGATCTCCAGGATAGAATTGGGAAGGATAAAAACAAATTGCTAAGGCATTGGAAGTTCCCAGGAGCACCATGAGCTTAACCATTGTGAAATCTTTGATATTTGGAACTACCAAGAGCTGGATGTCCACCCAAACTTAAACTGTAACTGAGCAAAAATGAATTTGGTCAGGGAGGTGACCATGAACCCAATCTAGCAGAGCTTCAGAGATTCTATGCAAAGATGGGAGATCTTGTCTTTCGGACTACTATTTCTAGACAGAAGCGGCTCTGAGTAAAAATTCCTGGATGCAAAAGTGCTACATCTGGCAAAAACAAGGCAATGCTAATCACCTGGCTAATACCAATCCTACAGTGACGCATGGTGGTGGGTGCATCATGCCAGAGGAGTGGAGGGACCAGGTGTCTAGTCAAAATTGAGGAAAGAATGAACAAAGAGGTCCTTGTAGACAACTTGGTCTAGAACACACTAGATTTGAGTCTGAGATCCAGGTGTACCCAACTGGTAAAAGTAAATTCAAGAAAACTCAAAGCTGTGATTGCAGCCAAAGGAGCTTCCACAAAGAACTGAAAAAGAAGTCTGAATGCTTGCGTCCATGAGATTTTTTTTTATTTTCTATAAATTGGAACAAATTCAATGTAGGTTTAAACATTTTCGGGGGGCACTGTGTGTAGACTGACGGGAACTCGTGTTTAGTGTAATCAATACCATTGCCCTACATCAAGTCTTCAACACAACAAAATGTGAACAAAGGCAAGGGGTCTGAGTAAAATTACATATTCACCCAATTTCAATGATCTATGCAGTTTGGAACAAATGGCTTCACAGGTGATCCATGTTAGTCAGCGTTGTTCTTCCCCCTTATTTAAGACATAAGAGAACTTTCACTGTCTAGTGTAAATTGCATTTGCCTTTGGAGTCTATTATTAATGTGTACTGTACTAACTTGATGACCCAAGGGGTGTCAATGCAAGTCATGGTGACATTTATGAAGATGTCATATCAATAGAAAATGAATCAGAAACCTTAGCCAAAACCTTAAGAATATCATAAACAATAGTTTGGAATTTCAATAAAAAACAACAGCCTCATATGCCACGGAAGCCTTTTAGAGTGTTTGCTCAATGAATGCTCACCATAATAGAAAATCTATAGAAAAATAATGTCATACAGATCAGAAACACTGTCCAGGGGGTAAGCATTGATGTGTCAGTCACTATCATCTCCAGAAGACTTCACCAGCAGAACTACAGACACTACACCGCAAGGGGTAAACAAGTTGTTAGCCCCAAAAACAGGAGTGCCAAAGAAGTGTCTGAAAGATCCTGTATTGTTCTGGAAAATGGTCTTGTGGACAGTTGAGACAAATACAGATATAAACATCTGCAGATCAACACATACCACCACATCTGTGGATTACAATAGAGGAGATGTAATGAATAACTGGCACACCTTATTGATGACATAGCTGCCAGCAGCAGCAGCATTTGAATGAATTTTAGAAAAAAGTGTTCAGAAAAATCTTGGCTGCAAAATAGTAATAACAAAGACATGGCCAAAGGAACCAGGGAACAATTCAGAGCCAAAAAGTGGGAAAGAAAAGACTGTACCCTCAACATTTCAAATACACTATTATTTTCAGACCTTTTCATGTGATATTTCAAAGTAGAGGTATACAAAGCATTTTTGCTGAACGAACAGTGAGATGGATTTGAACGTATGCTGTAGGTCTAAAATGGGTCGCGGAAGCAGCAGCTTAGACCACTTGACTTCCCAGACCACCTCACCTCATAGTTTGAATTTGATAATAATTTGTGACGTGTAAAGCCAAAATAATAAGAAAAATGCTCAGGTGGTATGCATGGAACTGTATACATCAATTTGGTTTTGCACCCTGTTTTATTTATAATAATCGGTTGTATCTGTAAACAAACTTTCCCATCATATTAGAAAGAGTTGATCTTGGCAAGCCTTCCTCTTAGGCATCTATTCAGTCTTTTTGGTGGTGGTCTTCATCTCTGGTGTGCATTGCTATAAAGTTATACATTCATGTAATTTGTCTGTAAAACAATCTATGGACTAATGTCGCATAACTCCATGCATTTACATTTTTCAAACAGTACACTCCATCCATGAGCCAATTAGCAAGGAGGTAGATAGTAGAAATGGACATTCAACAGTTGATGTGAAAGGCAACAAAAGAATTTCGCAATATCATGATTATGAAGTTATACAAGTAAAACAGGTTAATACAGATTAAAATATGTTGTATTTCATTCAGAATCTTTAGTGTTCACAATCATTTTGACATATTCTTTAGCCAATAAATATATTTAGGGGCCTAATATAAGATTTTTACTATATTACTAGCATAAATACAGGCATGAATGATCAGAGCACATCTGCAGTTAATGTTTTAAGTTAATGTTTCAGATATACAAAATACTCATAATAATGTTCTTAGTGCCTGATTTATTCCTTGTTTTCTCCTCACATGCACTTGAGACGCTCGCATACTATCACCCAGTAACAACCTGGACCAGATAATACTACTCCTATCTCCTTCCATAAGGGATGTGGACAAGCAAACATTTGGAGTTGCCGTTTAAAAATCTGTCTTTGTAAACGTTGGAAGCAGGATTTGTAACGCGGGAGCCTGGAGACAGGACCCAAGCATAATGAGAATAGAGAACATTTAAAAACTCAACAAAATAGCAAAACTGAAAACGGGATAACCAACTGAGAATGAAAGGAACAAAAGAAAACACAGGATGGAAAAACGTTACATTCGGGGTTAACAAAAAGAACAACAGGACACAATGGGGAAGCAGGAATTTAAATAGAGTCTATGTTGAGGGAAAACAGGTGCATGCAAATATCTATGAAAACGAGAGGGCGTTGGATTCAGTACCCCCTCCCCAAAGGCGCAGTTTCAGCCAAAAGACAAGCAAAACAGAGTCCGGAAAGGGGTGGCAGGCACCACGCCCAGTGCATCATAAAGCCCATGGAGCCATAGGTTAGAGGCTCTGTGGACAACCAGAACAAACGCCCCCACAAACAAAAACCAGAAGGGGCCGGCTGAGGCTTTGCACCGGAATGGATGTCTGGACAGTGGGAACAGTTGCTGGGGTCAATGGTCTTCCTTGTACATCCGGTTCTGCCTCCTTGGGGGTTCTGTGCCAGAGCTGATTGTCACGGTTGTAGGTATGCAAGCCTGTAGTGCCAGGACATGGCAGGATACAATGTAATGCATCTTGAAACAAACTCTAACAGCAAATGTGACAGCGTTTGGCAGTGTTTTCTATGTTTTTTATAAAATATAGATTATCATTTCTATTATTGGTAATAATAATTTATTTGGTGGAGCACTTACAACATAGTAAATATAGTAAACGATCAATATCTTTTCTGTTCATTAAATTGTACTTAGCCATTCATCCTTTAACTATTTCCAATTTGTTACAAAACAAGATTGCAAATAACAAATCACTTTAATAAAATTAATTGTTTCCTATACCAAAAAATCCCCTTTGAGTTAAATAACAGAACTGGGGGATGAATGCACACCTCTATGAAATGCTGACTTTATTATACTCGAGACTACAGCATACACTTCTGATGATCTAACCTTTCAGCAACTTTGTATCAACTGTTGTTACACAATGCGCTGAGTCAGCACTGCTCCTTAAAGTTGCAATTTATTTCAGGCAGTCCATCAATTTTTTGGGAGGACCTTACTATCTCAATGTCTCAATGTCATCCGAGAAGCGCAGTGGCATTGTAGTCCTATTTCAGCACTGACCGACCCCATTTTTGTAGCTCCTCCTTTCTGCCCCAAGGGCTCTGTGATGATCCTGCAGCCCTGAAAAAGAGTCTGCATGAGAATCGATCTGAAACATGAAGACTCAGCAGGGAATTACATAGCAGAGAACTTATTGGAAACTGGATCCTTTATTTGGAGGGTTGAGACTTAGAGTACAGGTTCATGCATGCGAGTCTATTACAGTTTGTATTCGGTGTACTTCTGTATTGCTGTAGCACTGTGTTCTAACTGGGATGACATCTTTCATCAACTATTAGAATAACCCTCAGTCCTAAGGCCTTAGAAACATATTTTTAATTAGTTGTGGCAGTGTTATCTAATCTTATTACTTGTTATGTGAGCCTTGCCAAGGTGTTGCCTTACAAGTGGTAGATAGGTAGTGTTTGCTGACACATTTTGCCTGTTAAATCCAGCATATATTCCACAGGGTGTAAGCCAGAGGCGGACCTTTCCGGGGGCGTGACGATGAGTGGCACCCATGGCAACAAAAAATTGAGACCCACAGGGATGTTTGTCTTATCATTAACAATATAATCCCAAGCAGAATAAAAAGGTATTGCTATTAAATGTAGTACACATTCAAGCAATTGTGAAAACCTGTAATACTGTGATGCGTTTTGATTGAATAGTGACCCCCCAAACCATCATTAATAATCCCATCTGCGTCGGAGAGGGTGCCAACATTAACCAAGAATCGTCACACACAACTCCACATTGATAGCTAATTTTATGTGCAGTACTGCAGGCTTTATCTTTGAAAGGTCAAAAGCCTATATTCTTAATTTCACCTGAACTCCTAATGTTCCTTCAGAAAAGGGTGGCATTTTTTGGATTTGGTCATTTTGTCTATGTCTTAAATGACATTAGTTTCACCATGGCCCAGCTCTGGTCAAAAGTAGTGGACTTTATAGGGAATAGGGTGGCATGAAGGACATAGTCTTTGTAAAAGAAGATGAAAGGAGAACTCAAGGTGAAAGCTATCCTTCTTGTATGACGGGCTATTCATCTAATAGAGTCACATTTTCTCCTTGGATGTACAGGCTCCTTAACTCTAAAGCACTTCTATTAGCTTGGCTTTAGTTGTCAAAGCTTGAGTATAGCAAGTTAATCATGCTCTATTTTCAAACCAAACAGGAGACACTGGGAAAGAACATTCTGGGCTTTTTGTAAAGTCAATGGGAACGGTCAAAATTGGTTTGCTTTCATTTTACTGACCCTCTACGCAGTCTATTGTATTTTTTTCCACATTCATATCAATGAGAGTGGATAAAGAAGGAAAAAAGTAAACCTGGCATTGATTTGACTCAACTTTAAAAACTGCTGTGTGCAAGATAGAGAGCGAGTGAAAGAGATGAAGTGAGAGAGAAAAGAGAATCGGGAAGAGAGAATGAACAGAGAAAGAGGGAGTGAGTGAGAGCAGAAAAGAGAAATAAAATGAGAGGTTAAAAGAGCAATCGGGGAGAGAGAATGAAGGGAGAAAGATGGAATGAGTAAAAAAAAAGAGAGGGAGAAAGGCAGAAAAGTAGTAGAGATTCACACAGTGTGTGCATCCGAGATGCAGAGCGCCAAACACGTCACTGCCGTAATTTCCAGACCCCTCTCTCTCTCTCCACACAAAGAAACTGCATTGTGAGAGCAGTAATCTAGCATCTACATATGTAATGGGCTTCTGTGGCGAAGGCAGTCTTTGTAAATTGAAGTCACTCAGGATTCCATGATGTGTGGAGCCCCTGGAGCCGCGCTGCTGCTGCTATTAGTGAGATAGCAAACCGAAGAGGTGCCTTTGCATTATAATGCCTTTGAGGTGCATCACAGATTCACGGTCTGCATGTGTTTGCTAACAGACGCATGCCACGGCCCACACATCAACCAAGGCTAGCCGACATTTGAACGCCAGCCACTGAGATGATCTGGGACGTAAACTGTGCTGTTTTCCTTATGCATCGGGAAGCAGGGTAACGGCATCTCTATGAAATTCATCCTTCATGTTCGGGTACAATGACATGGGAAAACTGTAGATATTTGGCATTGTAAAAAGGCTGCTTGTTGTTCCAATGCAGCGGTTCTACTCGATCAAGCCCATCCTATCCCTGAACGGTGGTTAATAACAAAATGGTTATTTCACCTAATAAGCCGGGCTCTAATTGATCACAATTAAGCTAATCAACTAAATATGAGGCTCGGAGGTAACA
This sequence comes from Esox niger, assembly GCA_016801105.1. Classification (NCBI taxonomy): domain Eukaryota; kingdom Metazoa; phylum Chordata; class Actinopteri; order Esociformes; family Esocidae; genus Esox; species Esox niger. The sequence goes on along the minus strand of JACXGJ010006494.1, from coordinate 7,513 downwards.
ATGCTATTTTCCTGCTGTGAAGTCCAGCTTTTGGAATCACGCTGTGTAATAAACTTCGACCAGCGCTTCAGCATAATGATAAGGTTGATGAGATAGGGAGATGCCTGCCCCCCTGATGGAATTTTCCGGACTGACAATCTCAAAGATTGGGATGATAGACTGCCGCCTCACTACCGTGGAGGATGCAGCACGGTAACCGTCCATCACTCTCATATCTTTGGCTGTCAATCACATTGGGGTTTGGGTTAAATTAATTGGTGTTGCTAAGCGCTCTTACAAAATGAGCATTATTAGGAGATTTGTGAGCTCCTATACATTCATAAAGCCCTAATAACCACTTTATGTTAACTTACTATTAATTAATTATTTTTTATGAACAATGACATGTTGTGATTGCTATAGAAAAATGTGTTGCCGAATGGTCATGTCTGACCTGTATTAAAGGCTTCATATATGCTCACAGTACATGCAGGACCTACTTATATGCTGTTAATAAGCAGGACGCATATATGGCTTTGTATGCGTGGCTTGTGACTACATTATAAATTAGTTAGGTAGGCACCTATAAAATGGTGTTACCCTTCGAATAAAGTGACAGCAAATAAGCACTTAACGTTCCCACCTGGACAAACGTTATTCCCTCCTTGAAAATGTTGGCAATCAATAATCAACTGTGTTAATGAGCGGCTAATGTATAGCTCCCAGCCGACTAACCTTAGGTCACACTGAGCAGATTTAGAGCCCAGTAGGAGGCATGCTCAATGAGTTCTAATGAACTGAAGGAGATTGGCATTTTAGCAACAACTAGAGGAGGCTTCTTATTAAGCTAGCTCCTGAATACTATTTTGGATGAATAAACAACCACATATTTTACAAAACTTTTACAAATGTATTCTCAACAAAGACGGAATATATGGAAGGATTCCTGCACTTGATATTTTTTCCCTGGTGTCCCACATTTGGCGAGGCAAACCAGACCAGTCAGGTTAATTTGTGAAATATCGGACAGGGCTACTTTATCTTGTCGCCCTCTAGTGATTCATTATTGTATGTCAATACTCAATTGTGGTTGTTCGTTTAGAGAAATGCTGTCTTCCACATGCATATGCCAGTGTAACTGTTTTTCACAAGAAGCAAAATTGATCAGATGTGCATTGGATAATGCTTCTCGATCTTTGACTCACCAGAACCACTTCCACAAACATCATGAAATTGGGAAGGGAGAATGTACGGGCTGTGAACATACTAACATGGTAAAAAGGGCCACTCCTCTCACACACACTCCTCTCATACCTTTAATATAGCTGGCTTAAACACACATTCTTTTTGCCACTGGTGGTACAAGTGGCTCTGCTGAACAAAGTACAATTTTCGGGTATGTTTTTGTCTTATATGTGCTGATTTACTCTCCATGTCATCAAAACCACTCACTTTTAAACATGCAATTTTATTGACTGAGTTACCGTAGTGATTCTGTAGTGATGTATATATTTTGCAAATATAAGTAACATATTACACATACATCCAAAATGGGACTTCACTGTAGTTTCCCACTGACAAGGATGTTATGCTTTGAAATATTTTCTTACTGTAACAATTGTTGTTCATGCCTTGGGTCTGCAGCATTCTGAAAAAGAGATAGCGGTAGGTTGGGTTAGCTAAGGGGCTTTTCTCATTACATTTGCTTGTTCCCTGGGTAACAGCTACTGTGGTGTTTGCTACTACAACACATTTTTGGGGGCACCCTTTGCACCGCGTCAACAAGCGGAATTTCTGATTATCTGGGGAAATGGAAAGAGAGAGCTTGTCACTTTTGGCTGTTAACACTGTGACACTCTATCTAAACTCAACCTCTACATTTACTGGATTGGTTGAACAGCACAGAAGAGAACGTCCCCTGAACATATTTTTCTTCTGGTCAAGACCATATGAGGGATCTCGTTTCAGGCATTTCTTTGAGGTGGAATATGCAACTAAAGAACATCAGTTACTAGATATGTTCCTCGTGTTCTCACAATGTAAAGCGGTAAAATGTGATATGGACATCAAAAAGTTCACTACGGTTGTGAAACAGTAGCTAATGTCCCGGGAAATCAAGCAAGGATTTATAGTTTGTGTGAAGTTTTGTCAGACAGCAGCGGTGTGCTGGGGACACTGAAAAATCATGTTGGATTTCACTTTGTTAGTCTCTTTTCTTACTCGAATTTACTAATTTGAAGACATTGATGAAAGCAATGGCTGGCAGTGTGAAAGAAATTGCGCATTTTCTTTTCTCCTTTTTCATGAAGGGTGAATGATAAGCATTTCCGGGGCATGTTAAAAGAACATTCTTTACCTGTGTTTGTTGTCAAATATTTGCATGCTTTCTTAGCATTTCTTTTCGGCAATGTTTTACTCACCTATTCCTGGTTGGCGCTAGCTGTTGCATATACAGCAGCCGGTCTATTCCTGTAATACCGTAATATCGAGATCAATAAGCTGTGCTTATAATGTAACCAATTAATCGGCTATTGGCACGCAAAGAGTATAGCATACATGCTCACTCCTCCTGTTGTCTCGGCATGTAACCAGCCTTGTCTTTCTGCAGGGCCCGCATCAAAGACCATCTCCCCCAAGCAGGATTGTGAGGAGCGCAAGCGGGGCAAACTAGGCACCGACAAGGGCAGCGAGAGCGGCACGTCCCTCAACGAGCTATCCACCTCCAGCTCTGAGACCCACTCCGAGGCCACCTCGCCCCAGGATGGACCCAACCTGGGCGGGGGCGGCAGCGGGGGATCGGTGGCTCCCTGTGGAGCCCTCCAGTCGGTGTCCCGTCAGCCCAGCACCCTCACCCTCGGACGGCCCTCCAACAAGGGCTCATCGGTGCAATGGATGCAGCTGCCGGAGAAGCGACGCAACAGCGAGCTCTTCCAGTCGCTGATGGGGCGTGAGGGGGGCCTTAGCAGGAAGAGAAACACAGAGAGACCGAATGTAGAGGAAGAGATGAAGCAATGCATTGAGGACTTTAACAACATCAAAATCCCACAGGCTTTCCCCGAGCGCAAGAGGCAGTGGCAGTCTGAACTACTCCAGAAGTATGGTTTATAGGGGCCATTTTCCATTCCCACTCCTGTGCAACAAGCGCAAATCCTTTTTATTTGGATTTCCCTCCATTTGACCAGTTTGAGGTGCTAGGATTCTTTTGTCAATGTCTGCAAGTCAACAGTTCTCAAGAAGTAGGGCACCAAGATGGTATAAGCATTTCCGGGGCATGTTAAAAGAATATATTTTACTCATGTTTTTTGTTAAATGTTTCTCCATTGACATTTAAAGATGCCGTCTGGGACTTATATATCAGTTGTTTTGGGAAGTATTTGGTGTAGCATGCTGTTTATACAGTACATGGAATATCTATGTGTTATCACCATCATTCATCATTCAACCATAAATGAAGTTTGAAAGCAAACGGTTTCAATAATAAGAGGCATAAAATATATCAGCACATAAATAAATGACACATTATTACATTTTTGGTGATACGTTTTGGCTTGACAGCACCACTTTTACAGCCAAAAATCCCAGAAAGCATCTTTAAGTAATTTAGCAGAATCTATTATTCAGAGCAGCAGTACTAGAGTACTAACAACATCCATTTCATACTTTTCAGTACTGCCTGCCCATTGCAATCAAACATGTTATTCGTCACATTCTGGATTGCACTTGAAATGAATCATGATAGACTCCAAATCTAAAAAAGGAATTGTGACTATTTTTATTTTTCCACTCATTTAATGTCATTCTTACTGCCCCTCTTGTGTGAATGGTTACAAATTGTTGTAAACTATAGATGCCTGTTGTAAATGAATACAAAAAAGTGATATATTATGTACCACTAAGATCTTCATTTAAATTATTGAACCTCTACATAGAGAAAGATATGGATGTGTAACATGTGAATTGTTTGAGGTGTTTTGTATTTCATGATAGTGGGAAGAGTGCAGTATGTCCATTTAGTAACTACTAAGGATGTATTGTGTGTTTAATGTTGTTGTCCTCGATCAATGTGTAGTAACAACATGTATTACTACTTTTTTTTAGAACAATTTGATATATTATCATGTAATGAAAATATTTATTCCAGGACCAGGCTTAATCAGTGTCCAGGAAACAGGCTCTTCATGCACAATTATTTTAGTGCTGGACTGAACCAGGGACAATAATTTATTTATCATAACTCAGTGATAGATGAATGGACAAAGGCTTTTTTTCAACATTTCACATCAGGCGTTGAACCTTGGGAAACCAAAGAGTTAAAAGATAATCCATTCAATACCAGATGGTTGAAGCAGCACATATTTGACTATGTTTGATGAGAACCACAGTGAACATTGAGTGTTAAGTAGGAAGACATTCTCAGTGGTGTTAACCCCAAGCAGTCGTTCACTTTGCTCACTCAATAGCGTTGATGAAAATGATTGAAAAACCTAATACCAGGCAATGGAAAATTCTGTTCTTGTCAGTTTGTTGAAAATATTTTATGAAATAAAAGTGTTGCTTAAAGATGAAAAAGCTGCTGGCCATTTTCACAAGTTCTCTACTTCTCAGAGGATTTGGATTGAAGATCAGAATAAATTAATACACAAGCTAGGTTAAAGTGACTTGATGCTCTGTTTTGAGGCAATGAAAGAGGGCAATGCATTTGCTCTGCAGAAGTGCATGAAGAGCTGCATGTTATGTCATCCGGTTACTTTGGTAGCATACAGCATATTGTAAAGATGTTCTTTGTATTAAGACAAGAACTTTCCCTTTGCAGACATTGTGCACGAAAAAACAGAAATAGGGGATGAAATCCAAGCTTAGTGAATTGAAGAAACATTTAACTCTCAGATGCAAAACATGGTGGCAAATTACATAAACACTGATTTTGACTGAGAAGAATGAGACTGCTCCACTGAGCCCCTGCTACAGTAGCTGAAATTATCCCTGTCCATGGCACTCAAATGGTCATGCAGTTAGTCTCCAGTGAGATTGCTGCATATCGAGATGGCATTCAGCTGGTGATGATCTCTCACTTCTGCCCGGGACCAAACATGTCAGAAAATATTATTTGATCCCAGATGGTTCAATTTGAAGTATTTACCTAAAACCAAAGTGGGAAATGTGAAAAGATTTCGTCCAAAACTGCAAGGGTCTCATACAATTAGGTCTCATCGTTGAATTAGGGCTCATTTGAATATAGTTGAATGGGAACATAAGACAAAGATTCGCTGGCATTGTTAGTATTGTTTCCATGGTAACACCAGAAAGTGGATTGGTCCTCGAAATGACAGCCTTTCTGGGGTAGATAGCAGTGGGTAAATCATGCATAGGAAAGTAGGCTACCTTACATTCAGAAGTCCATGTCAAGTTACACAACAGTTATTACTGAAGCGCAGAGAAAACAACAGTGGTAATTATGAGTCTCTCTTGAAACCATCCATCCCTGTGAGGGACTGACAAAGCTCCTGAGCATGTCCTCATAAATGTATTATTCATCAGAGCGTCTGTGGTAGGAACCATTATTGCTGTGCATCTGCTTTTTGCAAATCTAGTGCTCGCAGCACATTTACTGCAGGAACCTGATCGATCAACAGCAGATTGGTCATTTGACAAGAATGAGAGGGACTCTGAAGAGTTTGTGTTTCTTGAAGAAAAGTCCCCATGTTCCCTTTGTGAAAATGAACCAATTTGCATGTGATCTTAATCAGATCAGGCAAAAAAACTGCATGAATGTATTTATTTTTAATGTTTTTTAATGTTAATGTTTTCTTTTAAGTTTACTGAACAATAATGTGTTTTCCCATTGAGAGTATATTTTAAAATTCCACATGCATTAGTTTCTTTTAATTGAGCTTCCTTATGTAAATACTGATGAATTATAAAACAACGTTTTAGGTAAGCACATCAGGACAGTTACCAAGTAGCTGGTGGACTGTGAATTTGAATTTTTTATTTTTTTCCTGTTCAGCTCATGTGCTAGGTTGCGATGTTAACCCTAATTGCTCCAGGGATGCTGTGAAAATGACTGATCGCCTCATTCTGACCCTCCATGCAGTTGGGTATGCAAAAAAACAAATATATTTCCAATTCACATATGTATATCTTCTATGTAGGTTTAGGTTTTAAGTCGGTTAGGTATTAAGTCATAAACCTTACCGATACATCTTTCCTCAATTATAAGGAGTGGTGATTTGCTGAGCAGGTAATAACTATATAAAACAAAAGATGAAACATACTGGAAGTTTTATTGGAACCACAAAAAAAGTAGCATTTTATATCTTATTAGACTTCTGAGTGTAAGGACATGAAAGATGATACATGCATTGTCCAAAAGAGAGGGCTAGACAAAACCTGCTAGGTTATTCACATTTTGTCATAAATAGGATAGCTTCAACTATCTTTCACACTTAAACTGTCTCTACGAACAATATACACAAAACCATTTTTCAAAGTTCAAAAAGGAAGACTTTGTACCCTAACGCAAAAGCACTTTCTATCTGAATTCGTAGAACAGAAAATGCAACACCTTATGGATTCTTTCATGAAATGTTTTTTTATATTAATCAATGGGTATTTAGTAGTGTCATTGCATTTATTGTACTGTCACACATGTTTATTTTGTGTGACAGTTGATATGGTTGATATTCAGCATAATGTTTAATTTTAGATGAGAGGTTCAGGTTTAAATTAATACAGTGTGAATTTTGAGCAGTGTGTTTATTGTTTTGAAAAAATATGAAATGTAGTATTATGACATGTTTGTGTTATGAAATGCAAAAGGAAGCAAAACCCTGTTGAGTCAATTACATTGAACAACATTCAAACATTGTCACAGCTGATATAAACTAAACACTTGCACAGATACAAAACATACTGTATTCGCAACATAATATTATTAGGTTCTGTACATATATATCAGGCTGTATTACAAACTTGACCCTAGTTTCAAGTATCTTATCAATGAAATCAATTAGTATCTTAAATCCATCAGTATCTTATGAAAGTACCATTTTAATTAACTTTTCCATTTTGTCCTACACAAATTCAATGATCAATTTACCTAGAAGGAATTGTCATTATTGAATAGTTTTTCTGTTCATGTCACAGTTGATGGCTTGCTCATGGAAAGTCAATAGTTGACAAAATTGTCAATTAGGGTGGCAAGAATTTTTGCTGAAACTTTAGTTCTGACTTTACATTAGCCTTTGAGCTACTCCACCAAGCACCTGAACCTTTCTAACCTTTCTCTTGCTTGATCCAGTCTTGCAAATAGGAAACTAAAGGTTACCTGTTGTATACATGTATAAGGAGTGATTGTTGATCGAACAATTGTGCAAAAACATTTAGCAGATTGTCATAAATCTGGTTGAATTGATGGAAGGACACGGGCGCAGAGACGGTATGGAGGTAGTTATCCATGTTTTAATTGAAGGATGAACAAAAGAACAAAGGAAACAAACTTACAAACTCAAAACAGACAATGACCGGGTTGTGT
>JACXGJ010006493.1:0-33856 GCA_016801105.1 Esox niger | reverse complement strand
ATACACACACACACACACACACACACACACACACACACACACACACACACACACTCACACACACACACACACACACACACACACACCACAGCAATCTTAAACATTCTGCAACCTGAAAAGGTTATTAAAATCAGTAATATAATCATTCACTTTTAAATCAGGAATTGTGTAAAATATTAGTTAGTCTGAATGTCCCTATTTGATCAGTTGTAAAAATGCAACTGTCCAAAATTCAAGCCTTAAAGTAAATTAGAAAAACACGAACGTCTTCTCTAGTCCTGTTATTTTCCCTTTAAATAACTTGCAGAATCTCCATCCCTATAACTACTCCACAGCAGCTCTCGCAGTCGCCAGAAGAAAGAGTGAACGGACTTCAGAGTAGGAGTCAGATCAAACATCTTTCCGGATAGTGTCAACGTTTATAAAACCACGGGTGTCTATGTTTCTGAAAGAACGTGAGTAGGGGGCTTTTGCGGCTCTGATAAGGATGAAAGAGATTGTTTATTATGGTCGATGGGCGGATGGGCTCCAAGTCGGCTAGCAAACCTCGTATGATATCGCTAAATAATTGCTACAATGTTTTGTTGTGCATTGCGGTAGATACATTATAACTACTATGCAATTATGTTATATTATTAGCATGACATATATAAATGATGTCATGCTAATAATATAATATATACATTATTCTGGTTTGGCGCAGCAGTGTCACTGATGAATTATGTAGACCACCTGGTTTAGTCACGATGGTGGAGCCAGTGCATCTGACTCAAAGAACCTGAGTGTTAGCAAAATATATGTTTTTATCATATTTGTCATTGCAATAAATACATGTTATGTGTGGCTGTAGGATACAGTAGGCTACTAACGCATTTATGTTCCAAGGGCAGATTTGGCGTTATGGGCCACGAGGCCTCCTGGAACTTGTAAGAGATGGACTGCACTGCGCGATGGTCACTGTTGTGTCTTCAATGTATTCTACGCTAGCAGTCACCTTACCCAGGTTTTTTAATTCTTGCCGAAGTTGATCTTGAAACATTTTACTACTGTCACATAGAGGCACTATGACCATTGTATAAAGATGGAATAGCCTAGTGATTAACGTTTTAAACGAAAAACTTTAACTAAACCTTGGAAGTTTTTCATATTGAAGTTTTCAGTAAGTATTAATCATGTACGAAGTAGTTTATGGTTCATGTTGTTTCATAAATGATTAATACTCATATTTAAGTTTTCAGTAATAATTAATCATGTATGAAGTAGTTTATGGTTCATGTTGGTTCTTGTTTATATTCACGTGGTTCACCTGTCTCCTGCTTATCCAACATGCAACAGTGGCATTTTGCCCACTGCCTTGCCCTCATTCATGCATATTGCCTGTCTTTAGTTCAAAGCAGCCTACATTATGTAAGCCTTCATGTAGGTCTGTTATATGATTAACATATCAGTTACCACTGGAGTTACTCATGTAAGCCTTGGTAGTAATCAAACATGGCATTAGTTATGGAAATATGCCTCTAAATACTTACCCTCCAGCAAAACTCCTAACTTTATTAACAGTTGAAAAATACTACTATATGTTATGTAAAAGGAAATGGATTATCAAGAGTTCATGTCAATGAGTGAGTTGGAATGAGGTTCTCTATATAACAACAAAACAAATTGTTAAGTTTGTAGCTACTGTTTGAAATGATCATACGCCCCTCTAGGAAATAAAATAGGAAACAGACAGCTGGCAAATGCTGGCATCACATCCAAAATCAATAGCTTAATAGAATCAAGTCACCCTTTCTATTATTAGCGATGGATCAAATTATTTCCACTTTCAGGAAAATGCTATTGGCACGGAAATGAGTGCAGAGCCTCCGTAACAGTGACATTGTACCTTGTCTGTTGCTAAACTGTCATACTGTGTGAGATGTGTTTTTGATGAAGGACGTTGCAATGCTGAGTCACCTGAACAGAGCTTCTCTTGTGCACATGCCAATGCAGAGATAGTTTGCTAAATTCTTTCAGTTGTATTGTGTCCGTTTCAGTAATTTCTGCAGCAATGTGATTGTATACTGCAAACAAGGTCATTTTAGTCATTTAGATTTACCGGGAATGTGTATTATACTTTACAATGAGTCTGACTGAATATGTTAGCTACACTGCACTTTGTTTATTGTTAGTGGCCTTAGACTGGTGACAGGCTTGTCTATACGTGACATAATGTCAGGGGATGGATTTCTGTTCACAGAATATTTTTTTCTCCATATATTCCAATTCCAACCCCATAATGTACACATGTCAGGGTGTGTGAGTAAGCTGAAGGGAATGTACTTTTTCTTTAAAAAGAATGAACACAGGAAATGTATTACTGCACCCGGCGGAACTGCTGGAGAGTAAGATGAACCAAGTAATAGGAACCAAATTTCACAACCTTCAAATAATCGTGGCACAGACACTGCAGTAAGTTTCACAATCTATCAAGAACCGTACAACAAAATATAAATTAATTAGGGACTGATGAATGCCTCACTCCTAGTGCTGTAGAATGTAGCAGTGAATGTGGGCTACTACACATCTGAGGGTGTGTACCCCCGGGCCCAGCTCTCCCTGCCTGCAAAGGTAGATAATGTTAATTCAAGTCATTTGTACGCACGGAAGCTGCGGGGAGGGGGTAATCTCTTCACCACAAGATAACAGACAAGACCAGGCACGCAGGCCCATCAATATAACTGAGTGGATCAACAGTTGACGCCTTCTGATAAGTGTATGGGACCCCCTTCAAGGTTACATCACTGACTCTACAGCACTTGTGTTTGTACCCATTGCTTATAAAGGACTACAGTACAGATTGAGGGCAAGTGAAGACTCTGCTGGGAGATGACAGACCTGGAGGCATTGACGGTGGGGGAACCCCCTCCCCCGTATATTATCTTCCTCTTGGTCTTCTTCTTCTTCATCACGGGCCTCCTTGGCTTCCTGGTCTGCCACCTGCTGAAGAAGAAAGGCTACCGCTGCAGGACAGGGGATGAGGAGGGCGATGATGAAGAGTGTGAGGAGAAACTGGGTCCGGACAAGAATGGTAGGTATCTGCCAAACAAAGGTATTTGTCAGAGTGGCTTAACATTGCCGTCAGATCTGTCTGCTGTTGTCTGGATCAGAAGCATGGCTCGGAAAAGCCACACCTTATCCAAGATTGACTTTCATACATACGGAATGTGTGATGTTTTTCTGACATGCCATTATCCGAAGGTCCTGGGCCGCTTGCCAAACGGGAAGTAGATCTTAAGGGGATGTTTATTCAGCTTGAATTAAATTCTATCCAATGTAAGCACTGGACCCTTACAGAGATGTAGTGTTTTTCCATATTGCTTTTGTGTTTATTTAAAATAACGTCTCTGAGTGGATCCTTTAGTGCAGGATTCCAGACGGTTAGTCCACTGGCTGAATTAGTCTGAACAAAAAGTATATTTATTGTTGATGATGATATTTAAAACACCAGCAAATCATCTAAGTGATTCTTGTTTTTGAATTCTTTTCCAACGTCTTCCCACATATAGCCAGATGACAGTTAAGGAGGCAGATATCATATTGGCTGAATTTTGTGGATTATTTAATCCCTGTTTAGTTTTAATAATATGCCGTAAAGGAGTTATGCAATCTCTTGAAAGCCTTCCAACAAATTGAAATGGTTTTCATTTATATTGTGGAAAATGGTACAGGTCTACCAATTTGTGAATAGCTTTTAATAATGTTGAATAATGATGTCGCCAGCTGGGGGGCACGCTGCTTCGTCAGACAGTCTTTTATATATTACAGATGATGAAGAAGAGAAAGAAGACAACCAAGATACTGTTGAACAAATCCTAAAGTGCATAATTGAAAATGAAGGTAATAACTCAGTTCTAAATGCTGGAATATAAATCCTGTTTAGCAAAATAAAGTTGTTCAAGTCTGTATTCTCTTTTGCATTCTAGCTAACATGGAAGCCTTTAAAGAGATGCTAGGAAAACAGAATATATGCGAACATCACGATCCTAGGTACGTAATGGCAATACTGTTTTTTTAAGTTTGTTTATGATGTTTTTTTTGTTTGTGTACATGACTCAGGCATTTACTGAAAAGAGGTGAACTGTTTGGATTGAGAAAGGGAAGAGCTTTTAAGTTTTCCGTCTGGCTGATATTAATTCAGCAGTAGTATCGTTCTTCATGAATGGATGTGCAGCTGAGCTATAAACATTATTTTCCTTTGTTTGAGCAACATTTTCTCTGAAGTTATATTTTCATAGTTTCAGTGGGCTCTCAAACACACCGGTCTTTGTATTGTGTGTATGGTTGGAATTCGGGTATTATGTGCTTTTCTCTTCATTTCCAGAGAGGCCACAACAATGGGTGTAGCCTATGTTTCAGTATGCCTGTGGCAACTGGCAGGGCCTGGATAGTCAGGGTATTGTGGCTGTCTGTTCTATGGGGACACCTGAGTTATTGTTGTCATGGCATTTGCAGCTCTATTATGGGATGTGATCTTTACTGCTGTATTCTGAGGCAAACCACAAAGAGCCTCCAAACATCGCATCCTTCTATTGTACTCCAACAAGGCACTAAAATCCAAACTCAGCATTTAAGGAAGAAGTTGAGGAGAAACTCTGCTGTCCTGTTCATCGCCCAACAACTTGCTACGCTTAACAGGCATATAAAGCTTCCTAGAGAAAAAAGGTTTAAGGGCATTTGAGGGACACTCGGACCAGTAATGTGTTGAGATCATTTAGCTGTTAGAGATAGGATGATGGATTTATGCGTTTTAATTAGGGTCATGTTCTTCGTCTTGGCACCTCTAAGTTTAGTGGTTAGGTGTTCTTGCCTGAGTGCCAAGCTAGGGCTCTCAGAATGATAGTGGCCAGCAGGGCCATGGCCACCCCTTCCTAACTCTGCCAACTACAGTTGCAACATAGCAAGTACTGCCTGCCCCAAAAAGCTAGGAGGGAGGCCAAAGACGGAAGCAGTCAGACAGGGTTTAATAGGTCACACCTGAAAGTCATATTTCATATACAGACATATATAAATATGATCATTTGAAGCCACTGATTCTCAAAAAGGGCTCCTTTTGATACAAAATGTATTTCCAAAAGGCTACTACGCAAAGAGAGCCTAGGGGGTATTCCACCACATCACCACACCATCCACTCTGGTGCCCAGCTCGATCACAAGTCCTGCACGCTCTGTGTCCAAGGGCGCTCCAAGAAGGCTCGGCGTCAAAGCCGTTTGGCTCGCACCAATAAGCCCAAAATGCCAGGAGACCGGAGAGAGTCCACTGTGTTTGCTGTGGGAAGGTGAGTTAAACTGGACTGGATAAAACAATATATTCGTCTTTGTTAATTACCATTACTTTATTTATCTGGGTACCACATAAAAAAGGCTCTTTGTTTTACAATAGTGGTTTCACTAGCTAAGGTTTTCTTATGGAATCAAGGACCTTTGTGTTTAAACTGTTGTATTTACTCTTATGTGGCGGTCCTGATCCTGTCAATGACTCAACGGGAGTTGTGTTTATTTCCAGGTTCCGAGTTACCCATATGGAAAAGAAGGATCAGGGTTCGGGCGACCAATTGGACCAATCCGAGACCCTAGATAGCGAGAAGGGGAATGAAGATCACCCGCAAAAGACGGAGGAGTACAACCTGCAGAGCATGTTCAAGGATGTCAAAACGGAGACCACCGCTAATGTGGCGCCCCCAGCCAAGAGGAAGAAGAGTCTGGTTCTGTTCTCCCTGCGTAGAGGTAGCGATCAGGCGGGGGCCAAAGGGTCACTGAGTCAGCCCGTTGTGGAAAAGGAACCCCGTTTCAATGCTCCGTTGGAAGCCGCTATGCAGACCTCAGTCTCTGCCAAGGCCTTGTCGTCCCAGCCCAGCAAGGACCCTGCTCTACCTGACCCCACGGAGACGCCTTTGAAAATGTCTCCTACTAGGGTCAAGTTTGTAGTGTCTCCCAGCGAGGATCCGGCAGCGGTCTCTCCCAACAGGAGTCCAGATGGTGTGTCCCCCCTTACTCCCCCAGTACAAGATTCTCCCATCACCACCCCGTTACAAGATTCCCCCATAACACACCCTGTATGGGATTCCCCCATCACCACCCCAGGACAAGTCACCCCCATGACCCCCGAAATATTCCCTCTAACCCCAGGCTCCCCTACTAACCCTAACCCTTGCCCCTTCAATGTCTCTCCTGCCCTGTCCTCCAAAACGATGTCCCCTTCCCTTAGCGGCGTGGGTTTCTCCCCTGCCTCCACACAGATACATCTATGCCCTACCAGGGTTCAAGGCCCCTCTAAAACTAGCCACTTGAATGTTACCCCCTCCCTTACCCCTTTACATCCCTCATCTGCCCCTACCTCAGTACAAGTGTCCCCTGCTCCTTCCTCCAGAAAACTGTCCCTAACCCCTACCCCATCACAAGTCTCCCCTGCCCTGTCCTCCAGAAGTGTCCCCTCTGCATTGTTCTCCAGAAATGTTTCCCTTGCCCCTACCTCCTTCCTCGAGTCCCCCGTAGCACCCAGGAGCATTCTAAAAAATACCGCTACTTATCCCAAGGTGGACAAAACTACTGCCTCTACATCTACAGATAAAGTCCCCTCCATGGACCCCATGAAATATTCAGCCTGCGCCAGTCCAGAGGGCAGTCTGGAGCTGGCAGGTGTCACCGAAGGAAAAGCCTGTCCGGACAGTCAGAAGGAGGTCGCTGTGGTGCGTGTGGCTGAGGTAGTGAAGGGGGAGGAGCCTGCTGTGGTGCATGTGGCTGAGGTAGTGAAGGGGGAGGAGCCTGCTCTAGGGCATGTGGCTGAGGTAGTGAAGGGGGAGGAGCCTACGGTGGTGCGTGTGGCTGAGGTAGTGAAGGGGGAGGAGCCTGCTGAGGTGCGTGCAGCTGATGTAGTGAAAGGGGAGGAGCCTGCTGTGGTACATGTGGCTGAGGTAGTAAAGGGGCAGGGGCCTGTGGTGGCTCAGAGCCCCACAGAGGAGGGGAGAGATGACGAGGTGGAGATGGAGGACATAAAGGACTGTCGGGTAAGCCAGGAGGAAGAGAGTGTGTCCCTGGAGGAGAAGAGGAGATCTGTGCACAGTCAGCACAAATGGTGAGCGAGAGGACATGACACTGGAATGGTGATGGGGCCGAAAGACTGACCATGCCCCATGTGTCAAGGACAGTTGGATATTTAGCAATACCACGGATGTAAACCAACCAGGCCATGCCAAAACAGAACTATACTGGCACCAGCTGGTGACATGGCTTTAAAAGAACCGGGTATACCAGCAAGGCTGTGATTTATTTACCCATCAAAACCAGTTGTGGTTAGGTAAGCACTGGCAACTTATATCCAGGTATTGATCTTAAATGCTTGCATAATTAGGCACTGCTGCATTTCTCCTACTAACACCAGACAGTGCCAGCCTGCCATCTACCTATAACCCTACCAACAACCAACAATACCTTCAGCCAACAACAGGTCATAACCGTGTAACCTACTGTCAGTCTGGTCTCTAACTCCTTTCCTACTGAATTAGAGCCAGAAATGGCCTTTTAGTATCTAAAGATTTTCATCTGGCTTCCTCTCACTGTTGTTCTATATACTGCTTAAATCTTCATGCTTTCTCAACCATTTTGCACATGGGACCAATTTTGGTCAAATAAATGTTACAAAGTGTCATGAAGTATATATTATTATCAAGGGCATTGATAACTTCATTGTAATCCTGCCCAAAATGATTCAGCTATATAATACCGTCTAGATTCTAGCTTCTAAATTGGCTGTATAGACTAAAAGACTGAGAAACAGGGAGTTGGTATGGATTTGTTTGAAACAACAATCTTTGCATTGAACCGTCTGCGTGTAGCGGTATTAAATAATCATGTAAACAATGGGATGGATGTTTTCCTTCCATCAGCTGTACTATACAGTGATATAATACAGAGGATAGTTAATGTAACTTGGCATCCAAACACCAACTGTTAACCAAACTTAGTTTATTGCTCAGAATAGTTCTTTTATGTAATTAGGATGTCTTGTTTGGGACGGGAACATGTTATTTTTGTGTTGTTTGTTTGCATACTTGAAGCATATTGGAGCAGTGTACAATCCCTTGTTTTAAGAATCATTTGGAAATCATATGGTGGTACAACAGTTGAAAGTCTTTTGTCTGTAAAGTATTCGTAAGTTACCAAGTAATATTGTACATTTCAAGGTCACTTCTCTATTCCCACTGAAGAACATAGTATAGTTAGAATGCGTAGCCCTGAGCAGAAACACGTGTTTCCACGAGTGTATTTAGCAGGAACCAAACCTAAGCACATTGGGCTAAAAGAGGGCGCAGCCTACCTGAATTTGACCCAAAGGAAATGCTTGGTTGTGTTCTCCGGTTTCAAAGCAACATTTGCTACAATGTGCACAAGGATCTGTAGTAGTGAACAGTGTCTCGCTCTAATGTATACATACGACGCCCACCTCCAATTCCTTCTCACTGCACTTTAATTTAACCAAGAGCCAAAGGGGTTTTAGTGTGACAGGATGTTCTATAGAGGTTCTGTTGTATCTAGATCAAGAGGACTTTAAGGGGGTATGTCTTTCTTCTGCACAATACATTTTATGTCCTTATTATCCAGAGAATACGGTTTTAATGGTGCAATGACAATATTCCTGAGCTTTACTTGACTTGAAAAAATAATGTGAAATTCTCAGATACCAGTGTTTTTATCCAGATTTGCTTCCTTCATGTCATACTGAATATTGTTGAAACAGATCACATCAATTTACTAAGAATGTATTGCACATAGAAAATGTAAGGTTTTGATGATGAACGCTTAATTGATCATCATTTTAAAATGTATTCATATGTTTAGTCAGCGAAGCAGATTCCTGGTTAATGATTGTGATCCACTTCTGAATGTAAAAGAATTGATCAAAGATTGAAATGAACTTGCTTGTGTAGCCTTGAAGAGAGAATACATCGACATTCAACATATTATAATACACCAGTAAAGAAAAACAAATGAGTTATAACATAATGGAGTAGATATGAATTAGACATATTGTTTACTTCAGTATACATCAGGGATGTACGATGGTCAAGTGATGAAGCGCTTTCTATCTATCTTACTGTATCTTAGTGTCACAAATCTTTTATCAGCCAATAGTACATTAATGTGAATGGCAGTAAATATACAAGGCAATAGTTTCACCAAGCACAGAATGACTGTTTTTTAGTGAAGGTTTCATCGTAAGTTGTTAAAATCAAACGCACAGGAATCCAACCAATGTTTTGGTCAACTCAGTGTTGTACATGTTACCTGGATGTGTCCTTCTCTGCTGTTTGTTACTGTTGTATGTATTGCTAATTCACAGCAATGATGTGACTCCCAACCTCCATGCCCACTCACTATAAACTAGATAAATGTATTTGTAGGGGCTGTGGAACCATATATTGCATGAATCCTCATTACACAGAAGCTGAAAATAACCCACATATACAATTTCCTTACTAGTAGCTAAAACCCTGATGATTTGAATAGTGTCAAATAGGAAATTACAGCTGTGCAACAAACAATTCTTAATGAATCCAAGTATACATTAAAGCTATGCATTTTACTATGTGTTCGTATGACTAACTGTTGTGGTTGAATTTTGGATTGTAATTCTGCTGGGTAGTTCATGGTATAGCTACAGTATTACTGGGAAGAACAAACCCACACAAACACACTAGAGGGACCATGTTGGATTCAGTTTCTTTTAGAAACTGAATATGAAATGTAGAATTATGTTTTACTGTATAATTAATATAGTCCATATAATGCAAGGGACAAATGTTACCACAAAACTGAACAACTCCACAAACAAATACAGTTATACCGATGAAAACATGAAAATAATATCTATGAAGCTTTTATATACATATTATCACATAAACAATGAACAAATACTGACGATCATATAAATTGTAGAGTCAAGTAGAGACACGTCTCCCTTCTGTTCTGCCTGTGATGAAGAGTGTCATCCTTTAAATCAAGGCACAATAACAGCCTGTGGTATTCTCCCTGTCCCTTGAGAAGACGCCCCCACACACTTTCACAGCAAATGTCTGTAATGCCCCCTGTCCCCCTCAGGGCATGGGGGAGAGACTCTGAGTTGGAGGAAGAGGGGGAGCCCTTGTCTGGGACACCAAAAACATGATTAAATCAAAGACATGAGATGAATAGCAAGAGAGGAGACACACGTTTGTCTTGTTTGACAAAACAGTATGCTGTAATAATGCCTTATGAGCTTAAGTAAGTTTAGTCAACAATAGGAAAAATTGTTATTTAAGGGAGGAAAAAATCTTTATTGACACCGAGATATAAAAATGTCTTCTTCAAGATGTAAACACGATTAGACATCACAAGTAATGATTGGGAAGGAAAATGAGGAAGTGCTGCTAAAACCAGCTCAGTCTACATACCGGTCGTGGGATCCTAGTCGAGAGGTCAGGTGAGCTGGGCGTGCTGCCTCCACTCTCTGAGAGGATGTGGGAGTGAAAACAAAACAAAGACACCATGTTCAGAGAACAGAAAGGCAACAAAATCCCAAACGGTTATTGTCTTCTGATAAGGACGTCTGTAGGATTTCTATTATTAAAGACAGAATCCCCACCTGCCCTGATGTCTGACAGCTTCTGTATTTCCAGTGGGACAGCTGCCTGCAACCTGTCTTCTGGGTCCCTAGAGGGCGTACTGTGTGCTGCCCGGGACCCAGGCCCAGGTGAGGGGCAGAGGAGACCACGGTGTGTTCCCGAGATTGGGATGAATGTATCAAACATAGGAGGAGTGGTGGGAAGGCTCTGTGGAGTGGAATGTAGGTAGTGCACCTTGTGAAAAAGGAGTCATTTTAACATCCTGCACATTTTATCAGAAGAATCATTTATCACTTGACTTTTGGGATGCTGTGCAGAACAGCCTACCTCAAGGTGGCACAAAATTTCACCGCGCCTGTACAGTGCGTGCCATGAATTCTTTTTCAACACTCCCCGTTTGAGGTCAAAGTACATTTTACAACAGTGTCAACCGGATCGTTCATCACCTCTTCTTCCTCGTCTTCCTCTCCGTCTCCAAGCAACTCTACCACCAGAGAAGGGAAGACCCCAACGTGTCCATCCAGCTCTCCCTCCCAGAAGCCGTCATCCACCTCCCCCTGACGACACCGCAGCAGCCTAATGACAGCCCCTTCTGGGAAGGACAGCTCCTCCGCACTCTGGCCCTGGTAATCATAAAGGGCCCTCGCCAGACCTGCACCACAGAACAGACCCAAACACTCAGCTGTCAGACACAAATCACAGAACAGACCCAAACACACACACACGTCATACCTAAAACACGTAACAGAACAGACCCGAACACACACACACGTTGGACCTAAAACACGTAACAGAACAGACCCAAACATAAACACGTCAGACCTAAAACACGAAACAGAACAGACCCAAACACACCAACGTCAGACCTAAAACACGAAACAGAACAGACCCAAACACACAAACGTCAGATCTAAAACACAAAACAGAACAGATCCAAACACACAGACGTCAGACCAAAAACATGAAACAGAACAGACCCAAACACACACACACATGTTGGACCTAAAACACGTAACAGAACAGACCCAAACATACACACGTCAGACCTAAAACACGAAACAGAACAGACCCAAACACACAAACGTCAGATCTAAAACACAAAACAGAACAGATCCAAACACACAGACGTCAGACATAAACACGTAACAAAACAGACCCAAACACTCAGACGGCAGACCTGAAACACAAAACAGAACAGACCCAAACATACAGATGTCAGAACTAGAACACAAAACAGAACAGATCCAAACACACAGGTATAAATCAGCACACAAACATTCAGAGGTGGGAAAGAGGAACTGGATTTCTGGTTTTTGTTGAGCGGTGATCTTAAAACAGAGATGCCCTACTAACCCCCAGAGTGAGGGGAGCGTCCCTGCTCCCTCTTTGAGTGTTCAGATGATGAGCCTGAGCTGTTGAAGGACCAGTCCAGCTGGGGAGCCGGCAAGCCCAGCCCTAGGCAGGAGGCGCCCTCATCTGGTGACCACAGGAACTGCACGTACCTTTCAGGGACATATCCAACGTGACCTGCTGTATTACGGGCCTGCAGACGATCACAAGTTAGAAAGGATATAAAGTATGGTTGTATTTGGACATTAAGTCAACAAAACAGGGGGGTTAAAGGACAGTGTCAGTGTGTATTAAGAAATAGAGTATTATGGTCATTTAGTCATGGCTTTTTTGTTTTCCAGAACTGTTATAGATACACAAGTGAAGTTGAGACATAATGCCTCTTGTTCTTGCACAGGAAGACCAGCAGTTCGTTTACTTAGTGAAGAAAGAGGAAGTGGCAAGACCACAGGTGTTAGCTAGAGAGGGCAGAAGTGCTGTAACCAATGAGGAGGACCGTTTGACTGCTACAGTGAACAGGACTGTACAATGAGACACACATTTGATCCCAATGGGACCCAGGTACTCCTTTTCACCAGAGCCATGTGAGGAATAAACTTGGAGTAGGTGTCAGAAAGGTACGTGTCATCCTCTACCTTCAGCCAGTCCTCCATGTCTCCATCCTCTATCACCTCAAGCTCCTCCCCCTCTGTGATTGACAGCTCATCTCCTTGGCAGGCCTGCAGGAAGACAGGCAAGTGAATTACAAGCAATAACACATGAGAATTGTGTGTGTAATACTGCCATTTCAGAAATAAAAACGAATATGGATATGTTGACCTGATAGCTGTAGAGAACCCTGCAAGCCAAGGGGTATGCAGAAGGCCCCGAGCATGAAGCTGAATCAGTGAAAGTGTCACCATCTTCATCGAAGTTGTCCAAGTCTGAGAACTCAAACTCTTCCTCAGAGATTTCTCCGTTGGAGATCCGCGCTTCACTCAGCCTCCTGTCCGTCTCCAGCTCCTCGTCTGCCTGGGCCATGGCACCGTTTACCCAGCGCTCCACGTCCACCCCCGCCGAGGCCAGCAGCGCCAGCTTGGACTCCGCCTTCACCCGGCTTACCTGGACACACCCAGTCACCCGTCCATCAAGTCTCTGACAGGTACCCTAAACTAGGCCGATGTTACTAAACATTATTTATTCTACAGCCATGCCACACACATGATTATAACTCAGATATCTGTTTACATCTCACATGTTAAACAGCACAGCAAGGCTGTAGTCCACAGTGGCATCTGGCCTGGGTGTAATTAGCCTTGTTTTCGGATCATATTATTTGTTAGGATCATATTATACTTGATCATCACACTCCTGTCTTTCCTAGAAAACCATTTGGTTTATTAAGCCTGGTGAGTGACTGTCTGTCTTATCATCTCTGACTACCTGGTACACCAGGGTCAAATAGGATCCTGGTCATTGTAGCATTGAGCTTGTCAAAGACCTACCTGTGCTTTCCTCACGCTCTCTTTCACCTCCATCATCTTCTGTTCCACACTGACTCCCGTGTCTTCTGATAGCAGTTTGAAACGCCTCTCCAGCATCTGCAGGGCCTATGAGGTTGGCAGACAGGGGTTCCTCAAGGTCAGCCTAGTGGAACACAATCTGTCCATGCCCCTGGTGAACAGAGTTGTCTCAGCCAATACCTACCCTCTGCCCGTGCATGATGATCTTGTAGTCTTTGGCAGCCTTAGAGGACAGCTTGCGGGCTTCCTTGTCCAAACAGCTCTCCCCTTCATCACTGGAGCTCTGCTGCTTCAGACCAAATACCTTGATGAAGAACAAGAGAAATGAACCTGGGATCTCACACAAAGGACTGTGATCAAAGAGGCAACATTTCACATTGGAACTTGGTATTCCAATCCGTTTTTTGCATATAAGGAACGAGGCTAATACACGCCTTTATGGCCAATACACCATGGCTAAGAGCTATTTGTTGGCACAATGCATAGCTTAGGTTTATTGATAAGAGTAGTCTGCTGATAATATACCATAAACTCCTTAATGCTTTATTGCTATGATAAACTGGCTACTAATTGAATTGGCACAGTACAAATTAGGTTATGTAAATCCCATTCAGCCAAGCAGCATTCAGAATTCAAACCACCCCGTATATAATGCTTTTTAAATGGTAAGGAGGTTGATGTCACAGCGAGCCACACCTTGTCATCGGAGGCAACCTGAAAGTGAAATTCGGCAGTTCTTGTGAAGGCTGGGGACTCCTGGAGAAAGATTTGGATGTTCTGTTCTCTTGTCACCTGTCAGGAGAAACAAACAAACCCCTGTCAGACAAAATCCTACCAGAACAGTGAATGTCCTGTAGCGCCTTCATAACCTGTATCAATGTGTGAAATGTCACAGCTCTGTGGATAACAGAAGACCTACTGTCAGTGCCCGGGGTTTTACGATGAGACAAGCTCAAGTGGATCCCACCCATTGCCTCACCTTGCTGGAGTTCTCACGGATCTTGTTAAAATCAGAATGTGTAGACTGGCAGGTGTCAATCTCCGTGCAGCAAAGGAGAGTGAAGTGTTCTCTGAGTTGGTCATACAAGTCACCATCAAGGCTCTGTTGGATAATAAAACATAAACAAGAGCTTGTCAAATAGTCTTATCACTCAGGTAGTATAAAATCAGAGAGAAATTGCATCGTATCTCTAATATTTATATGAGGGGCCTTCTGTTTCAAATGTTTTTTATTTGGCAGCCTCATGGGGAACATACAGGATAAAGATAATAACACACTGATAAAACTGATGGGCCAATATCCTCTTGACCTGTTAAATTTAACTGACCAAGGGCCAGAATGTTCTCTTTTTCTGATTTAGGAAGACAGTGACAATCTTGCCTTCATTGCTGAAAATGCATTCAGGCTGATCGCTTGTTGTATTTTTGGGATTACCAAAATGATCAAGACACTTAGGAAGCATTAGGCTACTCAAAGGTAAGTATATATAATGTATGTAGGATATAAGAGAATGCATACCCCTGTCTAGGAAAGAGCAAGGTGGAATGTGTTTTATATTTTAGGAATATCTGATATAACAGTTCAGATTCATAGATTTTTATAGTCTGTGGCCTATATTACAAATGTTAACCAATGTATTGATAGTCAGTCCTTTATATTGCGTCATACAGCACATTCTTCCAAATGATACCATCGTCTGTTGACAATGTGGACAGATTAAAGGGACATGTGAATTTCCTTGGGCGATTGATGAAGAAGATAATCAATGATGCCTACATACTAATGAAATTAGCTACTGACTCAGCTGTCGCCTATGCTAATGCAAAAAAAGGAAAAAAATAGATTTCAGGATTTCCATTCTGTGACATGTGTGCTCTCAGATCACAATCTAAAACAACCACAACAGCAAAGGAAATAATGAAACTAGGTACTGACTCATTAAAAACACAAAGGAAATGTCTTCTCACACACTAGAGTGTGTGGGGACTATGCATCCTGTTCCGTTCATGACAGGCTCGTAATGACAAAACACAGTGACAGGACATAATGTTAGGATGCGCCAGGTTGTCTTACCAGCATGATGGCAGGAAGCTCTGCGGTGTAGTAGTAATGGTGATGAGAGTTGATTGCAGATAGTGTCAGAAGATACTCGTTTCGCACCTCTGTAAGTCTCTGGTCACACTCTATCAGCCTAGCATTCAGCTGGACAATGGTGACATGGTGAAGTTACAAGAGCTTCAAACGTTTCAGTGTTATACTCACTTCTAATATCAATATATGTAATCTATAGGCAAAGTGTCAGGTGTCAACAGTAAGTAGAGTACAAGATCTACAACTTACTGTAAATGCATTATTCCAACATCCTTTATGTGTGTAGTCTATGTGGACTATCCCTTTCACTGATGTGAGGTATAAACAAAGGCCTTTTCATTATTTTCTAATACTTGTATCAAATTTACATTTCCACCCTAAGCAGGTACCATATAGCAGGTTGTGATTGGGTACTTCAGTCACAGGAGACACTAAGGTCTGTCAGTAGTCTACCTTTGAGCTCATCTTCTGCAAGCCTGACCGAAAATGGAAAATTCCATGGTCACTCTTCTTGGATCTGAACAAGATCATATGAGGACATGATAAAAATAGTTGGTTATTGGCTTCAGTATGGAGTGTCATTAAAATAAATGCACTTCTGAAAAATATTTATAGAGGATTTATAGAGGATATTGGTGGAAGTTTCTAACAAATGTACTGTACAGCATATTCTACACTTTCTCGACATTTGATTGTCTTGTAACCTTTATTCATAATTGATTACATAAATATATATATATATATATATATATATATATATATATATATATATATATATATATATATATTCCCTCATTTTGAAATTTAAGACATTTGGAAACCATGAATCATGGTGTTTTGGTGGTGGCAGCATCATGGTATGGGGATGGTTCCCAGAGGCAGGGACTGGGAGAAACTAAGCAAAATACAGAGAGGTCCTTCATTAAAACATGATCCAAAGATCAATGTAATCAAATAACAAAGAAAGTGAAAGTGAAGGGGTCTGAATACTTTCCGAAAGCACTGTGTATGGATATTTCGCACTTAATGTAAAACCGATCTCATCCTGCATGGCATCCTGTTCCCTATATGGTCACATACTTCTGACCAGGTCCACACACACACAAACACACACACATACATACACGGCCACACACACACACACACACACACACATACACACACACTTACTTGGCCTGCGCATCAGCAGCTTTCTCCCTAGCCGCATTAGCAATGTGACTCAGCTGATAGTAGCTTTTCTTGACCTTGTGGAGCTCCCTGAGAGCATCCACTACTTCACCCTGCACCCTCTGTAACTGTTCCAGTCCCTGTAATGCCACACAAACCACCACACTGTTGTTAGACGGTAATAAAACAGTTTACACTGACGGAACATCTTATTGCGGTTACTGAAATGCTTAGCAGCTAAAGCTACATGGGAAAATAACATTTGACTGTTATGATATAGCACCAATTAACAAACTTTAAAAAGCATGGATATGCCTTATTATAGACTGCCAGTAGTGATCACCACCAAACCACATGTTTCTTAATTTGTCTGCACAGCTCCTCTTGTGACTAATCCTGTTTTTGTTTACAACTTACTGTATTTAGATTTTGTGTCAGTCTCTAGCCGTGGAGATTGAGCAAATACAATAATTAAATACTTCCTTTTTTGACTTTTGATTTCCTTTTTTGACTTTTTGTCAGTTTAATAGTACATGCACTATGTGGATCCTGTCCTGCTCAGTTGGTAGAGCATTGGATTTACAAATCCAGGGTTTGAATTTGACAGGGGTAAAACTTATCCACTCCCTTTTTACAATTATAAATAATCAGTGTAAAGTATCCTCTGAATCAGGACTGTAATGGTGTAAGGAGTTTCCCAGGGGTCTCAATTGCTTGGATAGTAACCTTTTGATAACAATCTTTTGAGTGACTCACTTTGATTCAAGTTTCAGGTTTTCAAGTTTCAAGATTCAAGATACATAGCCTGTCATTCAGAAAAACAAAAAAGGTTCAGATTAAATCTTTAGTAACTGCTGATAAATTTGGCACATTTCCTAGAAAGTAAGAAAGAAAGTTTTAGTATTTGTCTGTTTTTGTTACATTGAATTTTCCTCCACATGAAGAAGCGATAACATGAGAAAACCTCTGGAAATTTGTTTTATGGTTTTGTTAAGGAAGTTCTTTTGGGCTAAAAGCGCTCCAGATATAAAAAGGGAAATGTGAATATAAGGGTAATTTTCTAGAAAAACACCATGTTTTGAAAATGCAGATGTACAATATTTCACAACCTCTACACTTTTCTCTGACAGCCTTAGTCTGATTAATAAAACAGGTTGTGAATGCTGCACTGTTTTGATGAAAATAGATTATTTGTCTCACACATTTTCCTGGGTACTCTGACTAGACTGCACTGCAATGTGTGTTATATTTCAGTGGATCCTCCACTAAATCTGCCCTCAGCTCACTCTTTTAGCCCTCAGATCTTTGGCTGCTCGCAGGCTCTTCTGCAATTCGGCATTTAGCGAGCGATATCCATCTGCTGCCGTTAGACGATACGATCCACTCTGCGCTGTGGCCTCAATCAGAGACCTCCACACAGCAAACACACTTCTGCAACAAAAAAAAATGTTGGTCACTGAAGACAATTGGGTTTAAGATCGAAAAATGAGTATGAGACAAGAATTTCAGCTTTTTAATTTCCTGGTATTCACATCTAGATGTGTTAAACAACTTAGGACATATCACCGTTTGTATTAGACCACAGCATTTTTAAGTGAATAAATGTAGTGGAATAAATAATCTTAAAGTAAATAACATTAAATATTTGGTGGCATAACCCTTGCTTGCAATAAATGCCTCAAGCCTGCGACCCATCGACATCACTTACTGATTTCTTGGGGGTTTTCTCACAATATTTTTGTCATCAACTACTGTTGTTTTCTTTGGCCAACCTGTTCAACGTCTGTTGCTCAGTACATCAGTTGTTTCTTTATTTTTCAGGACATTCCAAATTGGTGTGCTTGCTATGTCCAATGTTTGTCTAATGGCTCTGGTCGATTTTCCTTCTTTTCTCAGCTTGACAATGGCTGGCTTTCCTCCATGACAGCTCTCTGGTCTTCATGTTGGTTTATCTTCTTTAACAAGAAATGCAGTATTTATAGGTTTAAACCAAAGATGGAAACTTACTAGTCATGAAGAGCTATTTATTATTTGAACAATCAACATAAAAGGCAACACCTGGGCAACAAGAAACATCTGTCAGTAACACGTTCCAATACTTTTGCTCACTTGAAATATGGGTGGATTCAAACAAAGGGTGGTATGTCCTGAGATGAGTTTTGTCCAGAAAGCTCTAACTCGGTCTCATCTGACCACAAAACCTTTTCCCACATTGCAGGTGGGAGAGTCTTTATTTGGCAGTGCCTGAGTGCTGTAATGCAGTTTACACTTCCTGGATATTGATCCAACTCTGCTCACTGAAATCCAAACACTTCAATATTATTATGTACCCTTTTCCTTATCCAGAAGATGTGTTATTATGTACCTTCTGCTTTTAATCCAGAAGATGTAATTGCAACTATAATGGATCACAGGGGGTGGTCAATGGAAGCATAACTGTGTCCTCTCCATTGTCTATTTTTCATAGAACAGAGATTCTTATGCAAGCAACATTAGGTCTTTTTTTTTTTTTTCTTACAAATATTTGTCAACATAAACTCATGACCTCAATGTCAACTTAGAGTAATTGTTTAAAATTTGTTCTGGGATTGACTTTTCCAAGGCACAGACAGGATTGGATTGGATTTCTGGAAAAAAGGGATGGTATGGCTAAAAGTTGGAAGGACAGTTGGGTGTAATGGGTTCATATTTGCAAACTCCCTATAGATTACCCAGTGTTCAAAGAGTCTGCTTTGCCTCTTTGCCAGTCTTTCTTCTGGTACTGTATTGCCAGCCTCTGAAGAGCCTATAAGCAAAGCATAGCATTTGTCAATTTTTATTGAACACGAAGACAAAAAACCAGAGTACAACATCCATATTTCATAATTATACTCACCCTCTTTTGGTCTGGAGCACAAGTGCAGAGTTTAAAGTTAACAGGCCTTGTTTTTGTGTACTGTATTACAGATTACAGGCAGATATTTGTAGTCAGAGACAGAGTTTTTTTAATCAATACTCGAAGTTCAGCTGTCAAGGCCCATGGTAGAACGTCAACACACCAGTGAAGACATCCCTTTCCAGGGTACACTTCTTACTCCCAGTGAACTTACTGCCAACAGTGTTGATCCAGGATCTTGGCTCAGAAACATGCTGGCTCTTTCACACACAAATATAAAATAGCAGAGCTGCTACACACCAGACACCAGTAATACTGAAGCAACAGAAAGATTTTTCTGTTCTTTTCAGATGTGGAGGAAATGGTTCACAGGCCCTTATTTCACCATCACCATGCTACATTCCTCTTGGCACTGGTGTTAGAGGGGAACCATCACAGTCTGTTACTAAAAACACAGTTCCGTGTGTTTAGTTGTAATTTATTTCTTAATGTTTTATCTCTTCCACCGGTCCAATGTTGATGCTAGCTACCTGCAGTCCAATGCCTACTTCAGTGTTGATGTTGTCTATCAACAGTCCAAAAACCTGCTTCAGTGTTGATGCTATCTAACAACAGTCAATAACCGGCTTCAGAGTGGATGCTTTCTAACAACAGTCAATAACCGGCTTCAGAGTTGACGCTATCTAACAACAGTCAATAACCTGCTTCAGAGTTGACGCTATCTAACAACAGTCAATAACCTGCTTCAGAGTTGACGCTATCTAACAACAGTCAATAACCTGCTTCAGAGTTGACGCTAACTAACAACAGTCAATAACCTGCTTCAGTGTTGATGCTATCTAACAACAGTCAATAACCTGCTTCAGAGTTGACGCTATCTAACAACAGTCAATAACCTGCATCAGAGTTGACGCTATCTAAGAACAGTCAATAACCTGCTTCAGTGTTGATGCTATCTAACAACAGTCAATAACCTGCTTCAGAGTTGATGCTATCTAACAACAGTCAATAACCTGCTTCAGTGTTGATGCTATCTAACAACAGTCAATAACCTGCTTCAGAGTTGACGCTATCGAACAACAGTCAATAACCTGCTTCAATGTTGATGCTATCTAACAACAGTCATTAACCTGCTTCAGAGTTGACGCTATCTAACAACTCTCCAAACACCTGGTCTAATGTTGAGACTATCTATCACCAGAGCCAAGAGCACAAATACCAGGTATAGCACTAAAGGACAGTCATTTTAATATGGAAATAGAGCAGGAGTTCATGGCACTGTGTGGATTTAAAAGGTTCATGGCACTGTGTGGATAGTAATGTCTCAACGAAGTGACTACAGTATTGCTCAGCCGGAGACGGTGTCAGAAATAGAAGCAAACTTTTCCACAGCCCCTCAAGCATTTAATAAAAATATCAGCTAATCAAACCTCCTGTTTTCATGAGACTGACATAAGGAATACCAGAAGGCAACATGGAAAAACATTAGCACTGGCTTATGACAAGGAACTAGAATGGTGTTTCCTGTTCTTAAGACAAATACATACTGTGCACTGTTCTGCCTTGTTTAATACCACAGACAAAACATCCCTGAAAAAAGCAATCTGAATCAATATGTGAATGCATTCTATTTCAAACCATTCAATATGAGGGCTTTGCCTAACGCTGTGAGAGCAACAGGACAGTGTCCAGGCAACGCTCGAAACTTATTTCAGCTCAGTGATGCACCACTCTAAAATATGGCCCCGGGTTCAAACACACAGTGTACTGCTCACTGCCAGTGACGTTCCTTACCACACACACACACACATACAGGCACACCTAACCTCAGCTTTTCAATTCAAGTATTAGAAATCCCCTCACCTGACCGTACTCTTTTTCTATGGCAGCCCGCTGTTTACTGAAGGACCTGGCCGAAGAAATAGACACATCACACAGACGAAAGACTTGGCTGAGCATCAGGCAATGCATCCTGAGTGACAGGTGTTGGAGAGCTTAAGGTTCATGCGTTGTAGTCTCTTGAACACACAGCACTGTCAGGGTTTGTTAGGGTATGGTAGAGCAGGGTATGTGCGGTAGGGTATGGTGGAGCAGGGTATGTGTGGCAGGTTATGGTAGAGCAGGGTATGTTTGGTAGGGTATGGTAGAGCAGGGTATGTGTGGTAGGGTATAGCAGAGCAGGGTATGTGTGGTAGGGTATGGTGGAGCAGGGTATGTGTGGTAGGGTATGGTAGAGCAGGGTATGTGCGGAAGGGTGTGGTAGAGCAGAGTATGTGTGGTAGGTTAGGTACGGTGTGGTATGGTACAGCAGAGTAGGTAGCTGGTTTATGGTCACACCTAATATCCTCTAGGAGTTCTAGTTCCTGCTGCTGTTTGCTCTGCAGACGTCCGATCTGCTCTCCAAAGGCTACTTTCACCTGCTGTGTCTCCTTCACCTGTCCATCAACACAGTAACACACCCTTGCATCAGAACAATACAGTACAGTGAATGGCAGTCCAATTTACACTTTTCCAAAGGGATAATCAATTAGCATATAGAAAATTACATTGGCACTCTATGGTATATAACATCTGAAGTTACCATTTCTCTCATCTATCATTGATTGGCTTGATTTGTCATTGAAATGATTTCAGAACCTGGTGAGTGGGGATCGGAATCTGACTCATGATTTTAAGCGATAATCCTGAGACAACAAGATACCTTGATACCTGAAGCCTTCACTCTGAAGGTCTGAAACATAAAAAATAATCTGCTTAGCTCCGACTAGGAAACTAAGAATGCGATGTAAATTTCTCTGTTTCACTTTCACTTTCTTTCTCTCTACATTTCTTTACCCATTAAGGTCATGACATAAAAGGATAGCAGGACAAATGTTGTTGCATGTGAGTTGTAACAAGAAACAAGTAAAGACAAATAACTTTAAAAACTGTTACACGTTTATGAGTGATTTCAAAACAATTTTTTTTTGTTTAGTTTAACCTCCTTTGAAAACACTGACCACCTGGCATGAATCAGAATAACCTTTGTCTGTTTAATACATTCACATGCGATCACAATTGCACATGGTGTTTTGTGCTGAAAATATGGACAGACTACATTGAATCTACACAGTGGCCTGCCGTTAATGACATAAGAGTATATGTGAGTATATACACATGAAGGTGACTTCAGTGTGCACATTTACGTCCAGTTTGAGTCGATGTATTTATCTAGATGAATGGGAGATGAACAGTTTTCAGTTGTGTATAGTGCAGCTAATGTTTGTAGTTAGTAAATATTTGTTCCAGCGGAAATATAATAAATATGTTGTAGGGTTATTTCAACATATTTTCTTACCTCCAACATTTGCTATTTTATTTTCACTTGCCACAATTCTTGTCATCAGATAGAAATGTGGAATTAAAAAAAGTTGAATTGTTCACTTTTTACTGCATATCTTAAAGGCCTTACCTTTCTGGGAGGCGGTTGCATTTTCAGATTATTCAGCGTATCACAAGCCTATGCGCCTTTTGTCTCCCCGTTACTGCAGCTTATTTCACATCACTGAGTGGCGTTTCATGTATTAGAAAAGGCCTAGCTACATCCTGTGTGCGTTTGACACACCAACTCATCGCTAGGTAGGTGGAGCATAATAGGAGCAAATATTTACATGCTCCAATTACCTTAATACAATAGCGCCACCTAGTGGATTGGTTCAATTATGGCCCCCAAGTGTTTTGAGTTTCATAGCAGCCTAGTACAAATACACTGACTGTGTTGTTGGAGAGCTCAGAAAGGTGGCTTGATTACCTAGGTATGATATACCAAAAGTTCCTTGGGAGAGTGGATCCCAATATATACCTTAATGAAAAGCAGTTCAATTTACAGGACACATTTGTTTCATTATTCTTATTATGTTTCTGCTTTTTATCATGTTGGTATGGTATGACAACACATTCTAATTTAAAGTCTTGACCTGGTTGGATATAATAACAGGTTTTCTTTTCACATTGTTTGCTATATGATTAGTTGCAATCTGGTTTTAGCATATGGAAAATATCGATAGAAATATTTAATGTGTTTAACGAGCAGTGTTTCGCATCTGCCAATGACAAGAATTAAAAGGTGAACAACGGCAATTCTTCATAACATGTGTTAGGTGTAATGTTGCATATGTAGCCATACGTAGCCATACGTAGCCATACATAATGTAGACGTACAAAAAATTACTATTAATTTCAAACACTAGAAAATAAACTTAGTTGGAGACATGTTTTATTTCAAATGTTTTTTAATGATTAGCAATAAAAATGCACTTAATTAATTCTTAATAAATAAATAATAAATACAAAATATAGAATCCTTGTTGTGGTTGAGCTGGTTAAGGTATCTTGAGCGTAACTCATTTCTAGCAACATCTCTTCATTATGTCAGGATAAGATGATTCACATTTTATAAATAGCAAGTGAATTAATTACACAGAAGACTATGGGCTATAAATCACTTTTTATGAATCAGGCCTAAGGCATTGAGTCCTTGAAACAATCGATTCAGCTCTTTCAGAAATGTCAACGGGGTCACTAATGGGTTACACTTAGGGTCCAGCTTGTTAAGATCCTCATTTTCTATCTGGAATAAGAAAAAAAGCATAAATGGTAAATATTGATCTTTTAAGATCTTTGTAAATCCAATCAGTTTAATGCTAATTGCAAATCTCAGTTATTTCAGACAGGTTGTTGCATAAGGGACAAAACTTACCTTCCTCCAATCTCCCACTCGCGTGAACAGATTACTCGCGTGAACAGATTCTACTTTGAGCCTCGTCTTTAGTTTATCCACTCCCGATATGAAGTAAGCTGCGCTACAATTTTTCTATTCAAAGAAACAACAGCAAGGTATTACTAAGATTAACAAATGAGTTTAAAGAAGCACCAGTTGCATGACATGGCTAAACTAATAAACTCTAATATTCATGACATTTTTCTTACCACATCTTCAATTTGGAGACACTGGCAGTTTAGATCCTGTGACAGAAATTTTTATTAGCACTGCATTCTTAGTAACAAATTGCAGTCAAATAACATTTTATATAGCACAACAGAGGCCTTTTAATGCGTTTAAATAGATGCAAAAATAAATTCAAGATATTCCCACAATTAGAGAAAATGTAACAAAATGGTAAAATATTAATGAAAACCATTCATCGAAATCAAAATATAGGTCCAGATAGGTTTATCAGCTGCCATACATCACATCATAACTGAATATACTAACACATGAGATGACCCAACCATGTTTTGCAGATATAATTTGAAATGAGAGGAAGTTAGTACAGCCTGCTGTGGTAGGCAATGCTGTATCTCCGCCTTTTTTGATGAAGATAAGCAACGTCATAAGACAGAGTACGGATGCTTTTACTTTACTCAAGAAGGAGTGCATCATGAAGTATACATTATACACAAACACATGACTAGTGTGTCCGATAATGAGGTAATTATTTGAGAAGTGTTGGGCACTCACCGTTGTGTTGCTGCATTCAGTAGAACAATTCTGTTCAGGAAACAGGTAATGTAAAACTAAGTTAATTAACTCTCTATAAGTTGTCTGGACATGAATATTTGTCAAATATTTGTGTCATTACACTCTTACCTTTAATTTATCCATGATTTTTTTAATGTCGTCACTATGTTCCACTGAGGCCATCAGGCATGAAACCCTGATCGCCAAAAGAAGCTGCAGAATCAGTGAACCTTTTAACAAGGACATTTTTCTAACGGTAAAGCAAAGTAGACGGTAAACGGTAAAGCAAAGTAGACGACACGCTCCAAATAATTTGATTTTGGACCCGTGTGGCAGTTTTTAAAAGGCATTCTATTGGGGAATCCCTGGTGTCATTTTCCTTACTATACTCATTTCTGTTGGTGTGTTTGCCCACTCAGACACCTTTAGTCACCTGCCTTGATTATGTTTGTCACTGCCAACCACAGATCAGGCAAATCTCAATGCTTGCGTGTCATTTCCTTGGTGCTCTGCCATTCTGGGAATGTAAAAACATAGAAATTCTGTACTTAGTCATTTTATTATCTTCGTTATCTATTTAGATCATTTTTATTAGCCCTTGACAGTGTTAGGAAAATCTTTAAAAAAGCCATTTCCTACACATTTGCAATTCACCCCACCAACTTATAGGACAACCACCTTGGGTGATCATGCTGAAGTAATATTGACAACGTTGTGAAGATGGAAAGAAGTCTGTAACCAAAAAGAGAAGCACACTGTTCCATGAGAGGATTACAAGGAGAAATTAGAGAAAATGTCCAAATCCAGGTGTGCATAGCTGTTAGAGGCACACACAAGAAGGCACACAAAGGCCAAAGAACTGAATGAAGAGTCTGAATACTTATGTACATGAGACATTATTGGGTATTGTGTGAAGATTGGAGGCAAACTAATTAGTATAATTCAATCAATTTTAAATTCAGTTTACCAGTAGAATATAATGTGAAGAAGGGTTCCGAATACTTTCTGAAGGCACTGTATCCCTAAGCCAGGGGGAGCCAATTCCTCCAGTCCATGGTAGGTAATAGTAAAATATTACCTACCAGGGGAAAGTAAAATATATTATTTAGACATTAGACATATAGGAAATTATTAAGACATTTTAATAGACAAACTCTTTAAATGCTTTAATTACTGCCCTTTTCTGTCCTGCAAAAAAATTCTAATTAACTAATTACAAAACAAATGTGGCCCTTTAATTTCAAAATCCTGATGCGGCCCCTGAGACGTTTGCTCTCCCCCGCCATATGCCCTTATAACCTAAGCCTTTTTCCCTAATGGGGGACACATTAAATAAATATTATTTCCACCAGGATAGTAAAACATGTAAACACAAACACCACACACAGACAAACATGCATCTACACAACAAGGTAATAAATATTTTGAGATGCAATTATTTAATTTTCTTTGGTTTTAAAAGATTTATTTTGAGTATTGAGTATTTTGTTGCTTGTGTTCATGATGTTTTCATTTTATATCTTAGTGATTTCGTTAAAATACTATCAATAGTAACATTTCGTCTGCAATGGCCATTTGCCAAGTACACTAGTTTTTTTCATCTGTTACCGAAGATAAATAAACAAATCAAGAAAATTAAATAAATGTTTTAACAATGTTTTGAAGCTTTCATTAAAACTATAAAAAGTTACTCTCTGAGCTTTTGATGGGAATAGACAACTTCACTTAACTCCACAAGAATAATTGGCTGTAAATCATCCAAAAGTAAAATAAATTGATTTAGCAGCCACAGATTTCTTACTACAGAGATTCACACTGATGGATGGAAACTGAACAATAGTAATCATGTTAGAGATCACATACGGCTTTCCCCTGATTTGTTGTGTTTCAGAAAATACTGGTGCCCACACCACCAAGTTAACACAACCGAGAGTGAGTGACATGCAAGGAAAATGTCAAGATAACAAACTTGGGTGAATAACTTATTTTCTTCGAAGTCTACACCAACTGTTGCTTTGTCATTGCTCACGCAGATTCAATGCATTAAGGTATTGGAGTGATTAAAAAAACATTCAAAGGAATAAAAAGCAACATTTGAAAACATCATACCCCTTACACATCATTTTATACAATTAATGCATTTAGCAGACGCTCTTAACCAGAGCAACCTTAAGTAGTGAGTGCATCCTTTTTCATACTAAACTCCCTGCCTCCCAATATATGAAACCTTCCACCTACTCCACTTTGTTTCGTCATTCAAGGAACTCACTGTTCAGGCTCCATTCAGTGGTCCGAGCTTCTCCTACTTCCCCACCACTGTGTCCCAGGCTAGCATTAATCTTTGCATGGCCGTCCCTTGCGTCACCACCTCACGACTATGGCAATACCCTCCACCAGTGTAACATGGCGAGACACAGGGAACCGACACGGTGCCAGTGTTCTGAGGCCTGGAGGGCATTTACTAACAAAAAGTTTAAGTAACTTAATGAAACTGATAAATAAGGCAAATCCTTGAGGGCATACACGCATCCCACTCTTTAGATGGACAGGTTTACTTTCTTAGGATCACCTGACATCCTGTTTTTCCTGGGACAGTCCCGTGTTTCAGTCCATTTTCAGTTGTCCCGACATTAAGAAGAAATCATGATTTGTCCCGTATTTACAATTGGTCCTGTTTTTTGATTGGTCCAACCAAATGCCCATTCGAATGTGACAGGTTGTCATTTGTCAGCAGGGACTTTCGCCAGCCAGGTCTATTTTAGGGGGCTTTAGCATCCCTAAATTATTAATTCGCCCTCCCCAAATAAATCAATATATCAGTTAATATATTTTCTCAGTGATTTCTTTTTTGGTCAAACGTTCCATCACATCTTAAACTTTTTACAAATTGTATAGAAATTGTATAGACCCTTTTGTGTTAATTAATTTTGTGAGCGGGGCTGAACAGGTGGCAGAAAGTGCCAGTAACTTCATTACAACATATAGGAATATGAATTATCCTGACGCCTTCTCCAATTATTTTGTAAAGTATGTCATATCAAAGATACACTATTATGGTATGTCCCATTCATTCATTAAATGCTTCCAAATATACTAAGTGATGTACGCTAAACTGTCTATGAGCAGTTTGGTTTGTTTGCATGCCACTTCTGCTTGCACCCTAGCTAATGTTGTTAAAGTCTGTCCCTGATGTTTTCCATTGTGAAATAGCCTACTGAGAATGCCAGCTTTGTGGTTTCTGCTATTACTAATGTATGGTTATTATTATAAAGACATCACTGATTGGCATGTGTGTGATAAACAGTGGACAATATGCAATGAGCACTGTCGAGAGTATTCCGAATGATTTCATCAGTTCATTTTGTCTGTTTAAATGCTTGCGACCATAAACGTCTGCATTTTGCTTAAAATGATGGCTTCAGCAATAGTAAGGCCATCTTTTTCTGCTTTCCTATTCTGACATCCAAAGGCAGTCTGAGGATCTTGCCGGAATAGAACTGAAAACATTCCCCTGCTGAAAATTGTGACTAGAGTCAAAAACGTATTGTGGCACTACTGAGTTTGGCAGGGACTAATATGATCTTATCTTAATTTGAACATTATAAAAATAATGTATAAAATGAAATAAAAATGTCAGAGCAATGATGGCTGAATTATTATTTTTACACTTTAGAAATCACTAGTTGAATAAATAATGGGAGATATGACCGATTTTGCCAACGATTTGTTTATAGTAATACACATGAAACAAATAGCCAAACCGAAAACTGCAGACAGTGCCTTCTCATGCGATCAGCCTGCCTTAAAATCTAATGAAACGCAGCCTAACGTGGTCATCGTTTGCTGCCTTGGTGTACACATTTAAATTAAAGATCACTGAAATGTAGGCTAAAAGTTATTAATGCCGTGAAGACCAGCCCTCTCAACAAGCAAGCAATTGGCTGCAATGAGAATCGAGAATGCGTGTTCACGTGAAGGGGGGATGTTTTCGGCACATCACCTGTTTCCCTACACTTGTTTCTGTGGTTTCCTGACACTACCAAACTTCAGTGACATAACGTCCACTCCAAATGGGGCTATAGAATCGTGTTCACTTGGCAGCATGTTCAGTAGAGTGATACTTTGAACGTAAAGTCTGACTTAATTCGCTCAACTGAAGCTTCTGTTAGAAGCTAACGTCTCGCTACCACCGGCCACCCCCATTATCTTCGATTCTAGTCCGAGAAGTAAATCCTCTTAAGTTAAACATTTAAATTCACTGGAAAGCAGTGCTAATCAATATACCCTTTCAGCTAGCCCCCAACCACTTTTATAGAACAAAGTGGATGAACTGCAGCTCCTCTTCAGAACTAACTTGGACTTCCGCAGATCTCCCACCTTCTGTTTCACCGAATCGTGGCTCTTCGAGCAAATCCCGTACAGCGCAATTCATCGACAGGGATTTCATCTCTCCCATGCGGATCGAGTATAGGAAGTAACGGGAAAATAGAGTGGAGGCGGACTCTGTCCCTACATACAGGAAGGTTGGTGCACTGATGTCACAGTGTTGGTAAAATCATGCAGTCCTCACTTAGAGACTTTATTCATCATGCAATCCTCACTGAGACATTATTAATGAACTGTAATCCGTTTTATTCAACGCCCCACAATTATCCCGGTCCCCAAAAAACCCTCCATCACTGGATTTCATGACTACAGACCCGTCACCCTCACATCTGTGGTCATGAAATGCTTTGAAAGATTAGTGTTGGCCCACTTGAAGGACATAACAGGCCCCTTGCTAGACCCCTTGCAGTTTGCCTACCAGGCTAACATGTCTGTGGTTGATGCTGTCAACATAGGACTGCACTACATCCTAAACACCTTGACTCTCCAGGGACATATGCAAGGATCCTGTTTGTGGACTTCAGCTAAGCGTTCAACACCATCAACCCAGACATCCTCCATACCAAACTCATCCAGCTCACTGTGCCAGCCTCCACCTGTCAGTGGATCACAAACTGCCTGACCAACAGGAGTCAGCAGATGAGGCTGGTGAACACCACATCCAGCACCTGAACAAGTAGTACCAACACCCCCCCAGGGTTGCGTGCTCTCCCCACTGCTCTTCCCCCGCTACACAAACGATTGCACCTCAAGAGACCCCTCTGTCAAGCTACGGAAGTTTTCAGACGACACTACGGTCATCTACCTCGTCCGGGACGGTGACGAGTCCACCTACAGACATGAGGTTGAACAGCTAGTCCTCTGGTGTGGTCAGAACAACCTGGAGCTTTACACGCTCAAAACTGTGGAGATTACTTTGGACTTCAGGAGGAGCCCCCTGACTCTGCCACCAATCACCATTCTTATTAGTAATCAGCCATGTCGTCTAGTGGTAGTAATAATAACTTGCGTACCCGGTTGTCAAGGGAGAGAGTAATTCAGTTGTTTATTGCTGCATATTGATAGTCTATTAGCACATGATGTTACAGGCTAAAACCCTTCTCTACTCTCCTCACCTCTCTCTCCTGTGATGGGGGGTACAAGCTGTCATGTGCATTGAGGGGCATGTTTACCTAGCAAAGCCAAGACACTAACCCCACACCAAATGATCAATGTAAACATTCCTGTGGTTACCAGAGTGCAACCTACAGGGAGAAACTAAACAGAGCGGTTTCCTGTTATTCTCATTATCTAGGCACATTCACTTCTAATGAAATGTACATTCATATTGTAGTTGTTAATGCTCAGATCCTACATTCTCAACAACCCTCTGTCTGTAGTGAAATCCTTCCGGTTTCTGGGATTCATTATCTCCCAGCATCTGAAGTGGTAGCCCAATATAGATGCCAACATTAAAAAGGCCCAGCAGAGGATGAACTTCCTGCGCCAGCTTAAGAAGCTCAACCTGTCCAAGGAGCTACTGAGACACTTTTACACAGCCATCATCCAGTCAGTTCTCTGCACGTCCATCACTGTTTGGTTTGGATCTGCAAAACTGGAAAGGAACAGATTACAATGGACTGTCAGAACTACAGAAAAGATAATTGGTGCCAACCTGTCCTCTATTCAGGATTTATACAAAACCAGAGTCTGTAAAAGGACAGGAAACATCTCTGCAGATCCATCAGACCCTGGATAAAACCTGTTCCAGACCCTCCCCTTTGGTAGGCGCTACAGAGCACTGTACGCCAAAACGAACAGCAACAGGAACCGTTTCTATCCAAAGGTGGTATGCTGGTATCTGTGGGAGGCCCCGGACAGGGCCCAACAGGCAGGAAATAAATACACCCACATTGCCAAGCCTCAACCAAAGGGACACCCACAAACCGCAACCACCCTGAAGTGAGGGCCGAGTATTGCCAGCAGAGTACAGCCCGATTGCGCAACAGAGAGACAACAACAAGCCCCCGAATGGCATTGGAGGGATGGCATCCCAGTGGCGATGAGAGCCCACTTGGCAAGACAGCAAGGGTGGACAATATCAAGCCTTTCTGGTCACCTGCATGCCCCTGGGCATGACTACACTTAATCACAGACCAGGCTGAAGAGATTAGTCTTTGTGTGGTCTGGCAAAAAGGACCAATGCATCATGACATGTGTGCCATCTGGTGGCGTTTTAGAGGAATTGTTTAAACATTTTCAATAATGCTTTGGTATTAAGTTCGTACCAGTGTGAGTACAGGAACCAAGAAATAACATAAAAAAGTGGCTGTAAAATGTTTGATCAGGGCTGGTCCTGTCCGTAGTGCTTGTTATTTATTAATAGATGTATTTAACATACAAGAAACCTAAACATTAACTTGTGCAAAATTATAAAGAAATATGAATCGATACATATTGTTCTTGGAAGTTTTTGTAAAGTATAGGAGCACTACACATTGAATTTTTCAATAAAGACGCTTTGCTACCAAATGTGTAAAGCTTTGCCTAATACTCCTATAGTGACTTCCATAGAGTGACATTGGGTAAAAAAAATACTTGTGAATTTAATAATAAGACATCATGAAATTCAAATCAACAAATGTATTCAGTTGTTTCAAAAGTAAGAAACATTAGAATCAATTAAAAATGTAGGTATTCCCAGTGTCAAGTCATAAAAGCAGAAATAAACAAGTGAGAGAAAATATGCAAAATATTGGTTCCTTATGGGATTCCACTTTGGAGGGTCATATTAGTTCCTACTCTTAGGCATTTTCAATACCTCAGTTTGGAGACACTGTAAAAATGTAACACGCAAATGGCCGAGGGTGAGAAAGAAAGGAAGGGGTTAATTTGGGACTTTTCATTTGACATTGTCCCTATCAGGTAAGTGAATTCGATATTCCTATTCCGTCATTTTGTTTATTTTTAGATTCCAGGAATTCTAAAATGCATCCCTTCACATACCTTTAAGCTACTCCCACAGCAAAATGTCGCTTTCTTTATTGTGAAGTTCTTGTCCGGAATACATTTCAAGTCTCCTCCAACAACTAGATTAGTCTAGGAGATATCTAGTAAGGCTAGACGGAAGATATGTTTTAGTCGCAATAATCCAAGCAATAAGAAATAAAACTAGGTGGTGAACTTTGGATGAGAGGGGATGAGTGCAACATGCTGTTGTAGAAGATGAATGCAACCAGCTGTTGACCTGGATAAATCAAACACTTTTGTCGTACCTGGCTGTAAATAGGATTATGTGTATCTTTCAAGGGGAATTTGCCATAAGGAATGTGTGTGAAGAACTACAGTTTCATATAGTATATTTCAGACTTTATTGAACAAAGTGACAGTGAGAAAGAGCGAGGAGAGATTTTAACCTATTCTGCAGCTCTATGCATTCGCTAGAGGCAGCAACTTAGATTGAAAGACCACCCAAGGCAAAAGGAAACCACCATTCTAAAGATACTCCAAAGAGCTTTGAGAGAAGGATGGAGGATCCAAAACTTATTGTAGCGGCAATCCTTCCAAAGTCCTAAACCCCTTGAGCAGACAAAGCAGATTTCATAGAGTCAGTTGATATTTCTGTTGTCATGGAATTTGTCTGAATTTCTTTTACGTAAAAAGAACAAACAAAAAAATCCCTCTACTACATTTTATTCAATGATCATCATATGTATTAGTTTGCAGCTTGACTTTCAGATCTTTCAGGTCATTTTACTTCTAAAAAGTATCCATATGATGTACATGTTTTCTTATATTTGTATTAATGTAACACTTGTAGGTATTACAAGTTAAAGAAATAAAGCAGAGTCTCTCTGGGTCAGTTATTCTTTTATTCCAAGCTCAGGAGGAAAACAGAGTCACACAGGGTAATGCAAAATCATCATGACCGAACCGAAGATGAATTTAAGAAACAGTCCTAGCAAAAGTCATTGGTGACTAGCTGGCTCTTGTGAAGGCCCTCAAGGGCAGGTATTTCTATTAAGATCTCTGTTAAGGGTGAAACACATTGACTAAGACAAAAAATGTAACCAAATTAATTGCAGATGAACAAAACTGTAGATTTTTTCGTGATACAGACATCTACGTAGGACTACTTTACAAAATGAACGTAATCATAATCTTGTGATTTTTCATCTTGCAGATTAGCATCTTATCTTTGCCGGCGTCTGTGACGTAACTCACGTGAAAATGTTCACCCCTTTTTCAACATGACCTTCAAAAGCCCAACGGTCTATGTGATGCCCATGTCTGAGCATGATCATTTTTTTCAAATACTTAACCGTATAAAAGGGTCATATTGCAAACTTAACATAGATATTCGTT
>JACXGJ010006492.1:0-34176 GCA_016801105.1 Esox niger | reverse complement strand
ATGTAGCTCCCACTCCCCCTGGCTGGGGGGCTACATTTCCCTGATGTAGCTCCCACTCCCCCTGGCTGGGGGGCTACATTTCCCTGATGTAGCTCCCACTCCCCCTGGCTGGGGGGGCTACATGTCCCTCATGTAGCTCCCACTCCCCATGGCTGGGGGGCTACATGTCCCTCATGTAGCTCCCACTCCCCCTGGCTGGGGGGGCTACATGTCCCTCATGTAGCTCCCACTCCCCATGGCTGGGGGGCTACATGTCCCTCATGTAGCTCCCACTCCCCCTGGCTGGGGGGGCTACATGTCCCTCAAGTAGCTCCCACTCCCCATGGCTGGGGGGCTACATGTCCCTCATGTAGCTCCCACTCCCCATGGCTGGGGGGGCTACATGTCCCTCATGTCACTCCCACTCCCCCTGACTGTTCCACAAGGGCCCCTGTCAAACACTGTCATCAAATTAAGTAACTAGGGGACCATTCTAATACTGAACTTGGACGTTTGGCCTATACTTGTACAGTATAGCCAGCTCACTGTGCTGAAACAGTGTAAGTACTGTAATTGCACACAGTACTCTAAAGGACAGACTGGAGGCGTGCTGACAGGCTGCTGACTACATGGGCTCTTCCTGGCCTGGTGGCTGTGTCCGATATGAAGGCGTCACATAGGGAAAATGGCTCGCACCCAGACCGTCCTAATAGATCTCTAAGTCGATGGTTAGTCTCAACTCCCTCTGGTGCTCTCGGTCTTCTCCCATTCGCTTTGTTATACGTCCTGGCTTGCTCGCCCGCCCCCCTACCTTTTCTGAATTATTTGGAGACTGGGCCAGGGTAGATTACCATATTTTGATTCGGTCACAGCCTAGCGCTTCTCACTAGCAGTGTAAAATGCTTTAGAAACCGCCGAGGCCTCCCCCCCACCGCTCACATCTCACAGCCTGTGGCGACCAGTGAGTCCCACCAACAAGCCCCTGCTCCATTTTAGGGCGACATGCCGAGGAAGAGCAGGCGTGGAGGGGAGCAGCCCCTCAACTGCATTCTTCTGTGAGATGGGGTTTTAACTGTGATGTTTGGATCAGAAATCAAGACCCCATTGAACAACGTCTGCCATTTCCCAATGCAGTCTCCCCCTACAGCCTAATAAGCGCCATCCTTCTTTGCTCTGCCCTCCACCCCACACTGCTGTCTCAATGCCTTTTCTGTGGTCAGTGGTTTTCCATGAATATGAAATCTTCGTCCAGTAGTGACGGCGGAGGTCCGCTTCTGCTGTTTTGCCGCTTTTAGTTTAGATGTAACATTTTGTTATTCCATTCTGGCGGGCGTGACGCCTTTTGACCTGTTTTACCTCGACACGTTCATCTCTGCACACTGTGTTCTCTCCCTCTCTCCCCTCTGTGAACCATGGCCACTTTCCTTGGTTTGAAGCAGTTACCAGAATGGATCTCAACTTAAAACATAAGCTACATGGACGAAAAAGAAAAAGCGTATCCTTCTGTGGAATCTCTGTGAATCAAATGAGTTACAGCAATTTCGACAATACACAACCCCTTTTGAAAGGCATTTATTAAACTGCTTTATATGACGCCAACACCTGGCCTGCCAACAATAATTTCCACTTATTTTATTGTTTTTCTCTCTTCCAGGAGAAGAGGCTGAAGGAGAAAGCTGCCCGCCGAGATGCAAGCAAACAGCACAACGAGGTAACTCTCAATCACCTGTATTTTATGGTTACTTATCTTTTTCCCCTTATAAAAGGGGACTGAGCTGAAAGATTTAGCATTGGTTTCAATTCTCCTCGTTAGAAAAAGTAACCTAGGCTATTTAGTGACATTCAACCTAACAGTTGGCCTTTACATTGGGTATTTGAACACCGGTTCATTTTAGATTACTAATCCTTGGAGCTCCTTGTCTCTCAGTAAATTTCACAATGTAACTCGGGCAATTTTTAATTTTCATGAAATGAAGTACAATATTTGTATATGGATTTCTATTGATTTTTTTGTTGGTTTGAGGGTTTTAAATAATTAATATTTGCTACTGTTGACAATGTTTCTAGAATTTTGAATAGCAGACTGTCATAACTATAAAAAAGTTCTCCCCACTCCATGTCAAAGCGTGTCATATCTTGTCTCTATGGACAAGAGGAGTGGCTAACATTTTTGGTTGAATGCTACATGATAGGCCACCCCTGCAAATGAATACTAGGGAAAACAATGCCTTGCACATTTACATGTTGTACCAGCCTGACTTGATGACCAGGATGTTTGCTTATTCATCAATGTAACACCGGCCTTCATTTGATTTAGTTGCTCTTTAAGCAACACATCACATCTTTAAATGGATTGACTCCAGGCACTTGCTCCTTCTCACTCACTTTACATTAAACTATGGTTGTTTAAAGTGATGCCTCTGTCAGGATGCTACTACTGAACTCTAGTCAAGCTCCCACAGGGGAGAGCATTTGTAAAAGTGACAGATACACGCCTCCCTCTGGAAGGCAGAATGACAGCGTCTTCCTCTTTACCTATGTCAGACATTGAACGCAGTGTCCCCTGTCGACCCACCTAGCACAGCGTAATTCATTAATATAATGGGATGAGCACTATTGTGTTTTATAGGGTCATCAATTTCAGCCCCACAGAGTAATTTGGAAGTGTTATATCTTCACAACAGGGGACATGATATTCAGCAGACAAGTGCCTCGTGCTCCTTAGAAAGTCTATCTCCAAGTGATTCACAGCTTCTCTCCTGACACCTGAAAGGGAGGTAGATGAAAGATTAGCACCGTGTTTCCCATTTATTCATTTAGCACCGGCGGTTTGTTGCTTCTAAATTGATGGCGTTGTTCCAATAAAGTTGGTGTACATTTTTGGCAGATGTGCTTTCAAGATCAATTACAACCTCTATCCTGCCTACTGTGCAGGTGCAAAAGAGAGTGCCAAGCTCCCAGCAGGTCTTTTGCGTCGTCTCTTCTGATCTCCTTTTAGTGCAGTGGCACACATTATCCCAGCATTGGCGTCCCAGGACATGTTCCAAAGGCAGGGCCGCAGTGGGCTTGTCCAAACAAAGGTGGTTCAAGACTGTTCCTAAGTCAAGCCGTCCTAGAAACAAATGAGTTCACTAGCTAGTTACCCTGAATTTTACTGATAAATGAATAAGCTTCTAAGAACATGATCGCATCGGTGATTGCTAAAACTGAGCTATAAAGATGACCTGTAAATGCTGGAGCTCTATGGGAGAGAGCCCTGCCTTCGGCAGAGTGAGGGAGAGAACAAAATCAGGATCCTGGTAAATAAAACTGAGTAAACAATTAAATTTAATTTGGGAAATAACTATCATAATAGTTTTTAAGATGAGTGAAGTATTTTACAAGAGTACCAGGGAGATGTAAGGTTAGGTGTCGGCTACAGGT
Source organism: Esox niger (assembly GCA_016801105.1). Taxonomy (NCBI): domain Eukaryota; kingdom Metazoa; phylum Chordata; class Actinopteri; order Esociformes; family Esocidae; genus Esox; species Esox niger. The sequence goes on along the minus strand of JACXGJ010006492.1, from coordinate 30,774 downwards.
TACAGGTGGTGTAACATTTCTTAAACAATTGGTCTGGGCCCGAAGTGGACCCATGGGTATATTTGAAGCAATGCCCTATGCCTCAGACATGTAAAGCCGATCTGCTGCATCAGTTGCCCTGTTAGCCCACCTGCCTCCCCTTTAACACTGCAAAAGAAATGAACCCTATGGGAAACACTGTAGTGATTTATTTCTTCAAACCCTTTTGTAAATCATCCTAGCTGTCTTCAGTGATGAGATTGGCCTCTTCCAGTCTATGTGATATTCAATCCCATGTTCTCAGCCTATCCATCTCCTGGTTTGCTGGATGTGTCTCCGTTCTTCAACAGGGTCTCATCGCTCTTTCTCCTCATCTTCCAAACTTTCAACTCAACCTATGAAAGAACATTTAAATGAACCACACGGTGGCACTATATATCAGGCCCGTTTATTTGTTGATCTGTTTGCCTCAGAGTGATGACACTGGGCTCTCATTCGCCGCCTCAGAAACCCACGCTCTATCTCTTATATACCATGGCATGATTTGGACGAAACTAGGGTGAATGATGCTTTGAGGTCTAGAATTGACCAAACTACATTGTGTGGGGTTACATTATATTGCTTTATTTAAAGAGGCTTTTTTCTGTTTAGTATCTGTTTGACATGATTGTCTGCTTTACTGTTTTGCCAGCTGCATGTAAAACCAGGTCACATCCTCCTGGGAGAGATGGACTGTGTGTATTGACCATATTCAGCCAAATATGTTTCCATGCTCCCACCTACAGAGAGACAACTGGAGTATTACAGCCTGTAACAGGCAAACTCTACTGGGCGAAGGGCCTTCAACTCTCTGCCGTCCTCTCATTTATCATCCCTAACAGTTTTTCCTATCCTGCTGGAGTAACCATGATAGCCTCAATTAACCAGAATGCCGCTCTTATCTAGGCTACAGTGGAACAAAATATTTCAGATGTTGTTTCACAGAGATATTAGGAATGGGTCGTTTTTTATTTACATTTATTTAATTAGCATCTTCGCCAAAGCAACCTACTATAGGATGTGCATCTGTTGACCTACTTCTCCGTACTGGTCCCCCATGGGAATCGAACCCACTGCCTTGGCATTTCTTTACCTATTCATAAAAACGCTGATGTATAAAAGATGAATAGTTCTAACCAGTAGTGCACACTCTACTATGACATACCATTCAATAGTTGATCTGATCATACAGTATAATGCATGTTTGAGATGTGAATTGCTTCTTCTGCGGAAGGATGAAGAATACCCCCCAGAACATACACACAAGCAACCTCATATGAATTATAACTTATCCTCATTTTGAATTTCCTGTCAAAAGCAGGTTTAGTATCGCAATACTCTGTACCATCTACAATACGCAATACCAAAAGAATACCATTATGAATCTATACTAGTCCCAGAGTGCAACAGTCCTGATAATTCAACTGTTGGACAACTTGTGAGTTCAGTAAATATATTGTAATCAAATAGTAAACTGGAATATGTAGCCGATGTATTTCAGACACCTAGCACTATTGTCAGCCCTAAGATGTGCTGTGTTGGATTTGTTGAAAAAAGTCCTGTGTTCACCTCAGGAACCAATGGAATTGAAAATGGAATTGAGCTCAACCGTGTTCCAAAAAATAAAACAGTTCCTTCCATGTGGAATGACCCTTCATCATCCATTGAGGATTTCTTCTTTGACGAGTCACATTGCCAGTGTCTTTCCTGTAGCCCTCTTATTTTCACCAGCCGCCTGAGATCTTCGCGCCCCTCTGGCTGCTGTAGACCTTCGACATTGGGATAAGACTCCCACTTGGGATTTTAATGATTTGTTACTAAAGTGCTTTGGTGCTCTTAAAGGAATAGATTGACTTTAAAAGTAATAGATGGAAATAGTTAATTTAATGGCCTCTAATGTAGGCTTGCTCCAAGTGATAAAATTGACTCCTGTAGTAAATAATTCATACACTTCTGTTGATTGTCCTTAAACTAAAAAGCTTATGTTTACCATACATGGTGTTCGTAATTTCTCTTAATGCAGTTTATTTAGGCACAGTTTTAATCATCACATACCATGCTGCTTGAAAGTATTTGAACCCCTTGTGCAATTATAGATTTATTTTGGTTTTCACCATGCAATCTTTATTCAATCAGGACCAGTCTTTTTGACATAAACGGTTTCTAGCTAACAATTCCATATGTTGGTTTAGAGGAAACCATTCATGTAGAAGAATAACACAATTAATAAGGAATTGCAAGTTAAAAAAATATTGAACCCCCTGTTACATCGGTTATATTATGTAAAATCAGGTGGGTAGATAATTGGGTACCAAATGAACCAATCAATGAAGGGGTCTTTAGTAAAGGTGAGACACTGATTAGTCAACCGTGGTTAGGCTGTTTTTATTGTCATATTGATTCACGGTTTCACAATCAAATCCATATTGTTTATATAAATAGACAATGTCTGGACGTCTGTGTTACCACACTTTATATTGGCAGAGGGTTAATTATGATTTTAAATGCTTGTTTGAACTCTTGGATAACTTGTTTGACACACACTTTTTACATTATTCATTGTACCCGAGTTGCAGTAACCAAAGTAAGAATTTGTGTGCGGGGGAAATATCTTTCCCAAAATCCATTCCCAAAATGGTACTTGGTGTAGTTGTGTGAAGAGTATATACAAATCTGCCAGGCTTTGGAGAATGCTGTAAGGCTTATCAGCTTCACACAGACTTGTGCTTGAGCAAACATTTTGATACCGGCCCTACCAATGCTAGTTAGCCTGCTTAGTTCACTGACATTTAAGCAGAGCAGAATAAAACACCTATGGGGGTAGACGGACCACCACTCACTCCCAATCTTATAAATAGACAACTCCCAAGACCAAAATATATCAAACAAAGACCCCACTATGGACAGATGGCATTTTGCTTGACTCATTTCCACCAGGAGCCGTGTATTACTGTGATGGCATGCCAATAGTGCCACAATGCCTCCACACTCAGCATCACAATTTTGAAGTTGGAAGGGGTAGCTGCTCTTTGTTGCCATTTAAGTCAGCTTTGCAGAGAATTTGGCAGCAGTTTGATGGCCAATGCAAAATCTTTCTCTGCTCTCCCTGGAATAGTACTATCTGACAGAGATGCCTGGAAGCATCCATTTTATGAGGGTGTCCAAAGTTTCAAGATGGCATCTGTCATGTCCATTATTTTCTCTCACCAGGGGATCCTTCTCATAGTAATCATCTACAAATGCAGGTGTGTGGATGAAGTAATAAATCATCCAATCAGGACCTCTGCTTTGTTGTTGGCAAGGGGTATTATTTTTATCCCGGTATTGTTAATGGACCTGATGGTGCTTGTGTGTTCTGAAACAAAACGTTCCTTGTTCCGGGAACTGGTGATACCATTTTGACCTATTAGGATTTTCGTTTAATCAGTGCCTCAAAGCCCGTCTCTTAAAGAGGTTACCCACCCAAAACAACACACTGTTAATATACTATATAATATTGTTTAATATCGAACGTGTGCTTTGCATGAAAGGTCCTCACCTGCCGTGAAGTCAGAAGGCAAGACCATGAATTGGAATAGAATTAGACATCACAGAATTGGTGGGTTAGAAGATTGGACTAAAACAATACTCTTAGGCTTGTTTCGTCACACGCCAAGGCATGTATTGTAGATTTGCGTGCTGTTATGGAGTCTGTATGGATTATTTTTATCTAATGAATTGGTGTCATGTGAAGATTTTGGTTGTCTTCATAGTCTTATAACCCTTACTATATTATCTAAATCCAAGAGGGTTATCTAAACCCTCTTGGATTTAGCGTTTGTGTACTTCATAACCCTGGCAAGCCTCTTCAGTATTTGATGTAATCTTGATTAGTAATGCAGAGGGCTAGATATGCTTGCACCATTGAATGTATGACAGGTTACTAATAAATGTTACTGCCATGCCTCTTGAGTTTCGCTTTCCGCTTTTCCTGTAGTTCAGCTTTCAGAGGTGAAATGCTAAGTGAGAATCCTTCACCAAGCAAAGGTCTGACATTTGATAAAGATCCACCAGGGAGAGTGAGCTGTGGTGACATCTCGGTATCTTTAGAAATAGTTCTGGGTTTTGTCTCATCAATTTCCCCCCATCTTTTATTGCTGTTTCAAACGAAATTCAATCCGACATGGCTATACTTTGTTAGTGTTTCATGCGTAATTGTTCGGCCTCCGTTGATTAATTAATCAGTCAACTTTGAATGGTATTAGACTATGCATCAACCCTCTGGCATTCTGAGCTATCTGCCTACCTAATCTATTTTTCTTAAGACTTAATCAATTCACTAGTTTGTCCTAAGGTGCACATATTCTGGACCCAGCAGTGTAGACATAGCCAAATGTACTCCAAAAAAGGAGTAGGTGGAAATGTGGCTCCCTGGATGATGAACTCAGTGTAGATGAGTGTGTCTTGAAAAATTAATGTCCAGTATTTTGCAGTTTAAAGCGTCACATACATTTTATCGTCTCCTAAATGCTAAGTGATTACAGCATTTATTTAAATATTTATAGGTTGTAGTGCTTTCTAGCTTGAGCCATATTCAGCTGGAACCAGGCATGACTTTTGTGTGCATGCAGATTGTCAGACATCTTAATTGATTGTTACCTCCCAGGGGTGCCTCTGATGTGAGTTCGTACTGCTTACACGATATACGCTTGTTATAGAAGGCTGTGTGCACACTACTGACAAACAATGCATGGTGTTGAAAGTTTGTTTTACTTAGAACTTAACATAATGGTGCCATAGAAAACCTCTGTATAATTAAGCAATAAGGAACAAGAAGTTGTGGTATATGGCCAATAAGCTACTGCTAAGGGCTGTTCTTAGACCCAACACAAACCAATGTGCCAGGATGAAGCACCAGGAGAGAATAAGCCATATACTACACATGTAACAACATACATTGGACACTAAAGTTATGTCCTCATACTTCTGGTGTACAATCTAATTAATATACCACACATTTAAGCCAATCAGCATTCTGGATTCCAACCATTTTAAAAAACAGTTTTAAAATATTGCTTGTACTGTATCCTGTTTTCCATACATGAAGTTTCATATAGTTTAAAAAGATTTGCACATTTCCCATTAACGGTCCTCTCAGTATTGCATTGCAAGTATTGTCCGATATCCCCCACACAGTGTCTGCAATATGCCTGAAAAGATTTTCAGTTTCTAAGGAAACACCGGCTCTTTGCTCAGCTAAATATGGCATACTTGTTATGAGTCCACAAGTCTCTCTAGAGGGGGCTGAGATTGCTCTAACTGTGGCTGTATTGAACAACAGAAATCATATTGAAGATAATGAGAAGAGACCACTCACAGGCGTGCTTGGTAGTGAGGATTTATGCTTCCAGTTCATCAGTAGATCAAGTTTACCGCACTGTCAGATTAGTTTTCTTGTACTATCCTTTTGGGCAAAGTGAGATAAATTATGGATGTTTAGTTTGATTTGTAGGTACAGTGCCTCCAGTAAGTATTCAGACCTCTTTCACTTTCTCACTATGTTTTGTGTTTAAGACTTTTTAGGTTTTAAATATATAACCCATAATGACAATGCCTGAACAAGGTTTTTGAGATGTTTTCTGATTTACTTTTATTTAAACTGAGAGATTTATTTTGTATTAAGACCTTTTCTGTTGATAGTACAAATTGAGCTCAGATGCATCCTTGATCTCTGTAGGACTTAATTGGAGACCATCTCTGGAAAATTCAGTTGGTTGGACATGGTTTAGAAAGCCACACACTTTTCCTGTATTAGGTCTCCCACATCCCAGTAAATGTCAGCAAAACAAGTCCATGAAGTCCAAGTAACTCTCAGTAGTTCTAAGAGATAGAATAAAGCGATACAAGCAAGTTTAAAACCACAATCACTCATCACCTGGCTATTACCATACATACGGTGATGCATGATGGTAGGAGCCTCATGCTATGGGGGCGCTTCTCAGCGGCACGGACTCGGAGACAAGTCAAACATGAGGGACGGAGGAATGGAGCAACATACATGTCCTTGAAAACCTAATTCAGAGAGCACCTCTCAGAATATCTGTCATTCAGCATCACAACAACTGTAAACATGCAGCCACACACAGCCAAAACAATGCGTTTTATTTTGAATAAATTAGCCCACATTTCTATGTTGTTTTTCCTTTGTCATTTGTGTTATAGTGTGTGGTTTGTTGGCTAAGTATTTCTTTATCAGTTATTAAGTCTATGACAAAACAATGTGGTGAAAGTGTAGGGACCTGAATAATTTCCGATGGCACCGTAATAATCAGCTTTGTGAAAGTACAGTACTCAAATGATTGAGGCTTACACTCTCATTGAATGAGTCTCATTGAATCTCTCCCTGCTCTGCTTCAGGGGTCTGACTTTTTATCTCCCTGATGTCAGCATGGCAGGGGGGTGGGGGCAACTCTTGTTTTCATTCTGTACACGTGGACAGTACTGTTCTTACCGCAAGTCTCTGTCAGCAGAATTTGAAATGAATCCCACAAAAGCTAGGTCTCCAGACAGAATTGGTTTACAGTCCACACTGCCTCTGAATCTCTCTCCTTTTACAGCAAAACTAGCCACGGGAGCAAACACTAATACTCCTACTTGGTGTTCTAACATTCGATGAAGTAGTAATATTCCCTCCCTAAATACAAGAATCGCAACAGTGAAGTTGATTCCTCTTCTTTCACCTTCTCTGGGTTGTCACCTCTTGGTTGTAAATGGCTATAGTGGTTAGTAAAGAGTAGCTTGGAACTCAAATGTTGAAATATTCCATTAAAAAGTACAGGAGATTTTGTCCTTAGTGGGCTCACACAGGAGACATGGCTGTTGCGTCAGAGTCATCCATTAAGTTTAGAACTCTGCTTTCATTCAGCTTGAATCGGCTATATCTTGATTAAATCAGCAAAGTGCATTGAGGTATTTACTTACCTGCAGCCTACAACCACCAGAACACTGGAAAATCCATACTGCAGGTTCTGCTTAGAAAGCTAACAAAGGGGGTTAGTGTGTTACTGTAGCCAACTGCTCTGTAAATGATATGAATCATTATCAATCCATTGCATCTGAAGACATACAACATGAAAACTGTACAAGTTGCCGTTTGAAGAGTTTTTGTCTATTGTTAATTTTTCATTCACTGCAAACATTGAAATTCAATTATTGATTGGGTAACTTTTTTCTTAATGGTTTCAAATAATGCAATCAAACTGTGTACTCTTGAAGACCCTCCAATTCAGCAGAAAGGAATAATATCTCCCAAAATGATTTAGAATGTCATGGTTTGATACCTGAACCTATTACACTGGTTCATATCAAGTATAGATGAGAGTAAAATAAGATACATGTACACTATTTAAACCTGTGTCAGTTAAGCATGTTCTCAGTCACTAGACAGTCATCTCATTTGCGTTGCCATATCAAATGATGTGGGGAAATTACCTCTCAATGCCTGACTTGCTGAGAGCCTTTTTAGGAATGTTAGGAGTTATCCGCTTTGATTGCTGGTCTCTTACTGTGCTGCTGGAATGTATTCAGTTTCTGTCATCTTCAAGTTTTGTCATTTTGGTGTAATTTATAATTGATTAAATTTTTATTGAAAATGGAAAAACTGAATTCTCTTGTACATAGGTATCCACATTCTTTATTTAGGTCTTTGTGAAAACGTCTTTGGCAGTGATGACATCTTGGGTGTGCCTCAGCTTTGCACACCTAGATTGGGACTGCAGTTTGTAGGTCCCTCCACAGATGTTCAGTGGGGTTTAAGTCCAGACTGGCTGGTCTGCTCGAATATTCACCAGCTGGCGATCGACTGTGCTCTGGATCCCCTGGTTATTAATCAAATTCCGTCAGAGCCGCCAGCACCGTGAACAGCGGAGGGTCGTCTGATTTTCAGTGTTTTCATTGCTTTGTGTACGTCACGCGTGCGGCTGCTGCTGTCTTTGAATTGGCTGTCGAAGTGCCAAAACGGAGTCCGTAGCAGGATCATTGTTTTGTGAAAGCACTTTGCGACAACTGCTGATGTAAAAAGGGCTTTATAAAATAAATTTGATTGATTGATTGATTGATTGATTGATTGATTGATTGATCATTGTGGTCTGGCCATGATTTTTTTTGGGGTTATGCTTCTTTTCCAGAATCATTAATTTCAAATGCATTTCATATCGATGTCGACTATTGTTCTATTAATGTACATTTTATGTTTGCTGATTTAATTTTGTTCAACTGTTTATAGAATGTTTTCTGGGGGCACAAAAGTCAGTTTAGGGTGAGGCTGCCTCTGAAAGCCCTGTAGTGCCAGTGCTGCATTCACTAACACATGGTTTTCAGGCGTATCTCTGTCATGTAAATCTATCAGGCGGGTTTCATTTTTACCCTTCTTCCAACCACCACTAGCGGTGTTATTTTGGCGTTCACTATATTCATGCATTTTCAAGAGCTTGTTTTGGACTGTCCTGCGGTATTGCTTTATGCCGTCTTCAAACTTACTGTTGTTTGGCCAACTTCTGACTGTTATTTTATTCATGGTTTGTATCACCACGTCCCACAAGCCTTTAATACGACCCCCACTCACCATATTGTGTGTAATTTTTAGTTAGCAAGATATTTCTCTGAACATTTGGTGCAGCATTAATTAATTCTACAATTGGTAGATTTTCTTTTGCCTGCGGAATTTGAAGTAACGGTGTGTTTCGTTGTCTTTTTTTGTCCCAGGGGCCAGGTGAGGCGGAAGAGGTGGAACCCTACATAGAGGTTGACAGTGGAGAAGAGTTCGACCCGAGCGCACTACCGGACCCAGACAAACTACGCAATGACTCGGAGGAAGATGACCAAAACAGGTAAAACCTGTTGCAACTACTGTTTTTTTGGAAACAATATACATAATAGACTAAAGGCTCCAAATTATGCATGTGAAATCAGTTTTTCTGACTAGTAGAACTGGAAGAACCAGCTAACCTTCAACCAGGGATAGAGCTCTGTATGTCACTAGCATGTCCAAAACTTTTCAAAACTACCCAGCATAATGTAGAAGCTATGGGCTTGTGATCAAGCGGTGGTCTGACATTTCACGTGAATTCCATATTGAAACGTAATGAGCTACTCGGCGTTATAGGCCTGCTGGTTGGTTGTAGCAGGGTGATTTCTATTAAGCGTTGCTAGATTCATTAGGTTTGCAGGGTTGTATTCATGCTCTACTGCCTGGAGTTATTGGGATTGGTGGTGTAATTGGCTCCGGAGCGGAGTTATCCCCTTTCTAGGAAGGAGGACCTCCTTTCCGGGCTGCCATGGCTGAGGCATTGATCGAGGCGGCAGCAGATAGGCTATAAAGTGTGTAATTAGAGGTAGATTTAGAGGGGCAGCCGAGGGTGAAGGGCAATGTGGCCTCTTGCTACAGAGCATTGCACCAAGGATTTAAAGGCAGGCGAGGCTACTGGTGCTGTGCTCCATGTCCTCCTCTCATTTCCTAATGTCGTATGTGTCCAACACTATGTATTGCTGTGCTCGATGACTTGTCTCTTCCTCTCCCTCCGTCTCCTTTTAATCTCCCTCTGGTATGCCGGGAGGGGAGAAGTGGCGGAGCAGAATAGGGGATGTTCCTTCCCTCTTCTCTCTGAGCCCAGCCGATCACGGGCTGCTGGGGTGCAGATTTACTGTCCAGTCCTCCTGCATTCACTGCATGACTATGCAGGCCTTTTTCCACAGAGACCGACCCCCCCCTCCCCAGCCTGTCAGCCTGCCTGCCTCTCTTCTCGGGACTGTTTAATACCAGGGAGGGGTTTTCTCAGAACCAGCACCACTTATCACCCGGGCCTTGACACCCCCGTCACTCTCTCCCTCTCTCACCCTGTTTCGTATCATGTGTATTAACACCACCTCCCAGTGCCCTCACCTGGCAGCTTTCCACGCAGCACTATCTGGAAGGTCCCCTCACCACTGCTTTATAGCCGGGCCGTTACACTGCACCAACGATACCATCTATTCACTGTGGGCTAGTCACTACTTAGTCTGTCCTCTGCCTGCAAAGCCTGTAGTCACACACACAGCTGTAACTTGTAAGTACAGTTATTTATACGGTGAATTTCTGTCTTCTGGTTATACGTAGGTGATAGGTGAAACATTTGTGCTCCAGCAATGGTTTGGTCTGTTTTGGCAACACAAAGAAAAACAGTATGATATATGCATTCATTTGCATTGCCAAATAGTGCTCAAGAACGTACAGTGAATTTGGTCAGATATTTTTGTGGGTTGTAATTTTATGACCAGTTTGAGGGGGAAACAATGACACCAAAGTTGGGTGCTTGTTTTGTTTGTTTTGTAATTAAATGTCTGATTTTCGAGTCATAGGTACGTTATTGCCTCACGTTATTTCAGCCCCATGGAAGTTTACTCCAGTATAAATCTGACTTCATCCTTTGTCTTCAGATTTTTTGCAAGACATGTTCTAATGCCACATTATGTCACAACATACATTCCTGTACACCTCTGGAAAACTATTGATTTCTGTCTGGAAAGGGTTTCAATGGCATTTCTAAGGCTCTGGGCCTCTACAGAACACAATCTAAGCCATATTCTCCACATGGAAAACGTTTGACAGTAGTGTATCTGATCAGGAGGGGCAGTCCTTCCAAAATGTCTCCAAAAAATGTTACATCCTAAAATTATCACGGAAGTCAAAAAGAACCCTAAAACAATATTCAGGGATCTACAGGTCTCTCGCCTCAGCAAAGTGTTGTGTTTATTACCACTATTAGAATCCTGGTGGAAATGGGATTCATGGCAAATTAGCCAAGCTGCAACCACTGCTCCCTAAAAACATCTATGTTCATCTTGAGTTTGACAAAAAACATCTGGATGATCTTCAGTAATTTGGACTGCGTCAAGGTGGATTTGCATTCAGTGTAGGAATGATCAATTCTGCTTTGTCAGGGAAGTCTGCAGGAAAGTTCATGTTGGTTCGTCCTTCCATGTGCTGAGTCTGGGGTCTTGAAGTAGTATGTTTTTGGTTAGTTCTGGTTCCCTTTAATCTAATAGCAGGTTTTGGCTGAAGAAATATGTTTTCAATGCCAAACATTTGCAATTGTTCTACAGGCAGACTAGGAAATTGTATGAACTCCAATAGTTGTTATGCACCACCCAACACTAGCCATGATTAATAGGAAAAATTATAAATAAAATGTATCCTAAGACCAGAATGGTGGTTGGTGACACCATTTTAGTCTTAACATTATTAACTAGCTCACAGTTCTGGGTAAATGCAGTGAAAGCCTTAAATTATACAACAGACTCTTGGTGTTGAGGATGATTTAACCAAACAATTGAGGCAGTCATTCATTAGCTAACGTTGGCTAACGTCCAGCTGTACCGTAGATGCTGAGCTTTCTTTAGTTTTGGAACTTCTGTTAAGATTTATCCATTCAAAATAATTTTTTATCCTCTAGCAAAATGATTTCTATGATGTGCCTTGATGAATAAGCTCTGAAAATGTTTTGCATGTTTGGGAACTTCTTTGTATTTGTAGTGTTCACCACACCAGCACCAGGCCTGTGGAGTGTCAAGAATTCTAGGTGTAGATAATTGGAAAGACTTCAACAGCAATGATTCTGCATTTCACTCTGGTCCTTGTTCACATGAAGAAGCATTCCACACCCACTTTATCCACACCATTTGACTTGATCAAAGTTAAATCTTGTTCTACAATTTTACAGTAGACTTCCTTTGTCTGGCAATTTTTTTATTCCATTAAGCTTTTGCTGCGGTTATCTCATCCTTACACTGAATCAGAATCGACCACATTTCAAGTTGGTTATAATTGGAAGACTTGGAAGCAAGGCGTTTCTTGTAATTTGCATTATTTCCCATTTGTCTTGCTCCCAACTCCATGATCCACGGTATGTCTCATAACTCCTTTAAATGCCCAACATAGATCCTTAGAATCTCCAGAGATTGACCCTCAATGTAAACGGGACTTCCCTCGCTGTGAGCTCAACTGATTGTTCAACCCTATCTCTCTTTAAAGCCCTTCTACTGCGACGAGGAAGCACGGCCACAGTGACAGCAGCAGCTACTCTGATGAGGAGGCTGTGGGGAGCAGGAAAAGACCCAGGCGACAGGCTGCCTCCTTGCCCCTGGATACTGGCCTTTCTTTGGCTGAGGACGAAGAGCTGGTCATGCATCTGCTAGGAAACCGAAGCTGAAGATTGCTGGAAAGGACATTTTCACTGTGGGACCTCCACTGTCATCTCCATGGGATTTTGGCCACCTTATTTGGCACATTGTTAGATACACCTGACTTGTGATTGTTTGGCATAGAAAAAATAATTTGTGAAATAAACATTGTCTTTTGACAGATACTTTTGCTTCATGATGGGTAATTTCACTGATTCTGGGCGTATTTGGTCATATCTTATAAAAAAATATAGGTATGTTAAACTTCCCAACAAACATTTTCCAGAATTAATCAATATAATTTATAAATACATTACAAAATGTAGTGCCAGTACAGTAGATTCATTTAAGATATTTACGTTATTTTGCTTTGCCATGTGATTGTGGTTGATTCTTTTAATTTTAATTATCTCTCAAATAGTAACATAAAAAATATATACATAATCTTATTTGTGTAATATTGACCCTTTATTCTTTCCAAAATGCTTGCTCACCGAAAAATATCCCTCCCCATGTATGGTGTAAAAGATGAAAACACCATTGTTACTATTACTATACTATGCAGTCATCGACCATGCTTGTAAATACACAAGATGTTACTGATTATCTATGGTCAGTTTCTTTTTGCAAACACTGCCTATTTAATTATGTCACTTTGTTTTCTGGTCATCTACATCATTTTAAGTTGACTTTGCTCAGAGATATCCTCTGTGTCAGAATATTTTGTTACCGCTCAATCAGTCACTCCCCTTATTGAGGCTTTAAATGCTTTCTGGTCTTTGTAGTTTAATCTGTGCTTGAAATACAACATCTGTAATCTCTGAGTCAAGTATGGTATAAAGAGGAAGATGTTTGTCACTCACCATTGTTACAATATGCCTTGTGGTTTGTTTCACTGCCCACTCAACCTGAACTAAAAAGCCCTTGCCTAAATGCAGTGAGTAAAATCACTATTTTAGTTATTTTATTAATTTGACATTTCTACCAAATTAATAAAATTAGTAACTATGTATTACATTTGTGGCTAGACCGCTACATCTGCAAAGATCCGGTCCCAACTCGATTCCATTGTCCATGCATTTTCTCTGTCTCCCACAGTGTCTACCATTATGTTCGCTTTTCCTTTCTAGTGTTCTGTCAAAAAGGATGTTTCTGCCTTATCTATATGTTATGATGAACCTGCTTGGTTTTCAAGATCAAAGTAACTAGGCTGTCTACTTAAAAATGCAATTGTATCTGTATAACAAACAATTGAATTGGTGTGGGAATGGTAACGGACTAATGCAATTTTCCGTCAAGCTCTCTAATAATCACAAAAAGTGACAGGTTGACAGGCAGGAAGTACAAGATATTCTGTCACCAATGTGTGGAGGATTTTTCTGGGAAATTTATGATCACAAGGGAAAAGAAGCCATTTTCAGTACAGCCCTTCGGACCCTGTTGAAAACTCAATGCAGCCTTCGGGGGGGGTATTTGATAGCACTGATTTAAAAGAATAGTGCAATACAAATTAATGTACCTATATTGTTCGTTATATAAGATTGAAGTAAAACTGATATCGTGTCAGTTTAAAAAAAATTCTTGTTGCGTTAACGCTGTATGAAAAAAGTCTGACATTTCTGCCTGTTTTTGGGGGGCTGGTTCTTAATGCCAACTGTTTAGACACAAAGCAGATCTGATTTCGTAGAGGAATGACTACACAACACAAAGGGCGTGTGTTTGTACATTAATTCAAATGTTGCTTCTTAACACCAACATGCTCAGACTGAGCTTTTAAAAGGCCAAATTAAACTCTGAATTGAATTATAATATTTATTGCATTCATTAGTTACACGCAGTGATGGTGTTAATAAAATATAAAAATATTGACTGCATGGGGAGTTTAAAATTACACTTTTACAATGAAAATACATTAAGTACCCATCTGTTTTATGACTGAATGTATGACCCAGCCATTTCCTTACAAGAATCCTTATTTCTCAGCATCTCATTCCAAATGGTATGCTGTTACATAATGTCTGTGATTTTGATTATAGCTCAATTCACTGCAGCTGCAATTTGACCATCATTAACTTGGTTTATGTGTGAATCCCACTCTCAGGATTTTCATTTTGCTTATGTGAATGACACATTTTAGCAGGAAATTCATGTATAACGCCTAAGACCCCCCCCCCCCACTGTCCTAACAGAGAAGATTGGCTCCACTCACGACAAGGGTTGCTGGCCGGCAGACATTTTTACATTATGCTGACATGCCCGTCTCCCAAATCCATTCCATCTTTGTAATCCCTGTCACTATTGCTTGATATTTTCTGTTGCTGATCCCACCCTGTTCTTTCACCTAACTCTCTCACATTTGTTGTTTTTTCCTTTGTCTTATTCTTTCTCCCTCCAGTGCAGTTCCAGGTTTGAAAGCTACGCCTCGTCTGGCTCTAAACCAATATAGCCTCCGATTATTTCAAACCATTGTGTTCTCTGCATGAAGCGTACATCTAGCATCACTGCTGGTGTCGAAACGACAGCCAGTCACCACCATCTGTGTGTCATTGTCGGTCACTGCGTGATCGGGTTGCTTGACTCGATTGGAAGGACAGATCCATTTCATTGACTGCAGTATCAGAATAATCATGACTGGGGCTGCAAATCTGAAGCATGGAGGATTTCTCGATTATTCTTGATGGAGAGGTAACTGGAATGTTGTGGTAATAGGTCTTACAAAATTCCAGTTGTGTGTGTGTCTCTTCTCCCCTATATATCCAGAGAAACCCCAGACTTGTTTTCATAATAATAGGGCGCATGTAGACCAAGTTATTCCATTACTGTTATTGGCAGTGGTGCAGCTTATTGTGGCTCTCAGAGAGGAGGCGATGGGTTGGTGTCATCCAAGGTTTGTCTGGATTGAAGCCAGAGCGAAAGGGCCCATTTCAGACTTCCAGCACTTGATGTTCAAAGATTACACAAGCCTGGGCCTTGCCCGTGACTCCTCTGTGACTGACATAACTTAATAAGGCAGATCGGGAATGCCAGGATCGGCTTTTTCGTAATCTTTCCACCCTAGAGTGTATTCTGCTGGTTTTGACATTTGTTGTCTCTTCTTGTTACACATTTTTGCTGTCACCAGGACATATTTCCAATTTAGTTAAGTAGTTGTTATGTACGAACATGCCCTTAAACCCACTTAGTTCACCTGCCTGAGAGGTCACCTTCTTTTAATGTACTTGTTTTTCCCTGTCCTGTCTTCAAGTCCTATAGGCACTCATCCCACACTACACTTTAAGAATCTGTAGTCTGCTGGGGCCTCGTTTGACCCGAGGTGCTGGTATATTCCCAGTGATTCTGTTCTTTTTTTATCTCCTGACAATGGCTCCCTTGTGTCATTATAATTGTATTAATTTGTGTGGAAAAGCTATTCATTGATTTATGGTTTGTCTACTCAAAAACTGTTGTGGATTAACCAAAAATCTCTCCACATATTATAGTGCTTGAAGGTTCCTTTTTGAGGGACTGAAGGAAATCCTTGCTCAGCATCTGGAGTTGTCTGACACCAAAGAACACTGTCCAACCTTAAGTGTTCAAGTCTGAAAATTATCGTTCAGCACGATAATAGACAAAAACCTGGAGTGGATGTCTGCAGATGGAACAGTCCCAGTATTAGATTGGCCACTTCAGAGCCCTACCTTCAACATAATTAAAGCCACGTGGGATCACTGGTGAGAATTGCTTGCTCTTTGGGGTTTCAGGCTGGCTATATGTTAAAGCACTTTGTGACAACTGCTGCTGTATAAAAGGCTTTATAAAATACATTTAATTGATTGATCACTTGGACCCTGGAAAATAACAAAAAGCTGCAAAAGTCAAGAGTTATGGGGAATCCTGTAAGAGGCTTGGAAAAATTTACAACTGGACTACTTGAAAAAATGAAAGAGCCTACTAAGCAAATTGCTTCAGTTTTGCCTTTTCAGGGAGGCCACATAAAATACTGACTTTTTTCTTTTTTTGTTTACTTCAGTGTTTTACATTGTTTTTTCAAACATTGGTCAGACAGATGGCTTTGAACACGTTTTGTTTGCCATGTAGTCTAGCTTGGTTTAAGATGACAATAGATAGACAGTAGCCGTGTATGTGATAAAGGTAAAATTGTGTCTGTGTATGTAAAGGATTTACAAAAGTGTCTGCAAGAATTGTAAATTAAGGAGTATGTGACCTGGGTACATTTTGTTCGTCCCCCTGAGAAAGAAAGGCTTTAAAGAGTTCAAATACTGCAACAATACCATGAGTTATTCACAAACGGGCCTGATAATCACAGTTAAACAGGATGTGTGTATGAATGAGCGCATGTGTGGGAATCAAAAAACTGAAGTGAATATGATATTATCATATATGTATTATTAACATGATATTACTTCTTTTTTTTTCCAATGACTGTTATCGTCGATACCGGTATATCGCAACACCCCTATTAGTGACACTCAATTTCTCTTATGTTGAGTACTGAAGATCGTTTGCAAGCCCTGCCACAACCAACAAGTATCTGGTAAAAACACAGGATCTGATCTCAGTCCTGTATTGGTGTTTTGCCCTTATGATAGGACGGTGGAAGTCCTAGTGGGATTTCCTGGATGCTGATTTGTCCTTATTGATAGCAGCAGCTCTGGTCTATAGTGCATCGCAGTGGCATTGTTCCTTTTTAGGTACATACGTATTGGTCACGGTGAGGATGCCCTGCAGTTTTTAATGAAGCCAGTCAATGTTGTGTTAAAGACCTCAGTGTGGTGACTTGCGGTAGCCAAGCTTCCGCTTTCATCGGCTTTCAGAATGTCACTTGACTAATGCAAACTCCTTTTCCGTTGATATTTTTTCTTCAACCAAAGATGAGAAGCCATAATATTTTGATGCTACCCACTTAAGGAGAAACTCCGGATCTTGTCCTGCAAAATATATGGATTTACCACTAGAAGTTTATTCCCTATTTAGAATGTGCAGATTTTTGCGTAGCATTGACTGGTTTTCACAACATTCCAAGTGGTCCAGAAGGGCTGGATTATTGGTTTTTAAAGCAGAGTCCTCTGACTGTCCTTTCTAACTAAATCTACATAATTACAGAGCAGGAAATGGAGACCGCAGAAGTGCAAGCAGCTAAGTGAGTTTCTCCCATAATGACCTTTTCAAACATAGTGGGAGCAGCGAACAGTGGGGACGCCGCACAGGGCAGTGACAAATGAAGGCCATGAAGTTGGTTTGGGATGGGCTAGGTGAAGCCAGTTCCTAATGTTTTCAGCTAAGTCCACAGTCATCCTTCATTGCTGTTTGTCTATGAAGTGCCCTCTCCACTTTATCCTATTATAACTATTGGATGGACAATTTAACTAGAGGAGAACTTTGTTATGGTATAAAAATGTTATTCTTTCTTCTTCATGAGCGGAGTACAAGCTTGTCTCTTTCCACAGTTAAGTGCTTTTGCTTGGCGCAAGCCTAACAATGCACATCATCTGGAGAACCTCATCCCTACCTTGGGTCATAGTATTGGTAGCATTATGCTATGCTGTGTGTTATGGCCTGGATAGCTTGTGAAGTTAGAAGGCAAGAAATATGCCGTGAAGTAGAAGGCAAAAAATATGCCGTGAAGTAGAGAAATCCTGGGAGAGAATCTATTAGAGACATGGGAATTGAAGAATAATTTTACAGCAGGATATTGACACCGAACACATAGCTAAACCCACAACAGAGTGGATTAAAAATAAAGTTGTCCTGGAGTGGCCCTGTCAAAGCCCAGACCTCAATCCAAATGAGAATCCGTGGAGACAGTAGATGTATGCTGTACACCAAAGGTCCCAATCCAACTTGAAAGAGCATGGGCAATTTTTGCAATGATTGGGCAAACATAGCAGTATCATGTGTGCAAAGCTAATGGTTGTAATTTCTCCCAAATGGTGTCAATACAGATATTGAATGCTTTTTTAATTAATTATTTTCAATTTTTTTGTATTTATAATTAATTGAGAACTGTTCTAATTTTCACTTTGACATAAGACGGCAAAAAGGATGCCACAATATTTTGTGTTGGTCTGTGGGGTGAAAACTTTTGTTAGCTACTGTATCTTGTACACCCTTGGCACTGCATGAGTAGATAGTTGGTCTATTTGTTGTTCCACACTGAAATATCTAGTTGGTCATCCTGAAGGCACGCAGTGTGTCATTTCATAGAAACGTCATGGTAATGAACTGTAACGTTGTGTGGCTCTGCAGTAGTAAGGATTGTAATCCAGCATGACTCAGAGCAGTCACGATACTGAGTGATGACTTCAATTCAGGAATTTTCGTGGTGGAAAAATATCTCCCTGTCTTTTGAAAATAGGTTTTTTGACCATTTCCAAGTCATAATAATCAGTCACATCCAGGAGAAACAGTGATTACATTTGTTTGTTTAATGACTTTACTTTGTTATCAATAGAACGCAACGGCTAGCAAAACAGCTGCAAAAACCGAAGGCACAGCCATTATTTATAAAATGAATGTGTCTTTTGTGTCCACATGGTTTGTTGCTAAAATCCATTAGGTCAGCCATTTTGTACCTATGGAGTGGTAACCCAGATGTTGGGGTGCAACAGTCCCAGCATGGATGCAGGTGCTGTACTGACTTAAGGCATTGCTACTCTGATCCACAGTGCACTGATAGATCTCCTAGCCTTGCTAGCTTTGCTCAGAAGGACTTTTATGTGGGATTTACACTCAAATGCCTTCACCCACATCAGTATTTATTCTTTGAAAACAATTTTTTGTAGTTTTATTACCTTACGTTATCCCTAGTTGACGGGCACAAGTAACATAAGTGGTCACTTATCAGGAAACAAAATCCTACAGTAATTATTTATTACAATTTCTATAGTGCTTTAAATGGAATCTCGCATTGCTTTATGAGCAAATAACTACCAAAAAACATTTCTTGATTTTGTTTCTTGACACAACAGGCTATGCTATTTCTTTATGTAATGACTAGAACTATAATTATTTACATTATATTGAGTGGAACTTTGTAAATTTTCTTGGCCTCTTTAATGCCTTCAGTGAGACAATGTGGGTGTTTTAAAATGACCTCAAGGCTCAGGCCTATTTGATCTTTGACTTGTACTTCTAGGGGGAGTTTGGGGATCATTTGGACACGTGTTTGAGTTGGCCCAGTGTGGCTTTTGTAATTCCATAGTTGAAATTACAGATGTTTTCTGCAAAGAACTTAGCTTCTAATGATTTAAAGGATTTCACAGCTGTCTTGGTCATCTCTGTTTAAGGCCTATGGGCTTTGTGGGTCCAGCACGTGGAATTGGAACAATGTTTGTTTGCTTGATAGTTGTGGCCAAGCCCAACATCTGGGTTGAGAGAGCGGCCAGGATCTCTAGCTAAGTATTAGCAAAAAACATATTATCAGGTCATGTTGAGGCACCAGCAAGATGTTATACCATTATTGTTATTACATGCACTTGTTGTGCTGGGATGTTCAATCACCAGCATCTAAATAGTATTTGTAACGTAACCTCCTTTTGGTTAGTTTAAACCAGTCAGCAGAGTAAGATTCTCTTGTTGAGTCCCCATGCTTTCTCATGCTTTGTGTTATTTTGATTGACAACCTAGATTATTTGTCAATTAGTTGATATGTTAATTATTTAGCACAAGCCACATGCACACAGACCAGGGATCAATGCAGGGAAAACAAATGTCAAGAAAATAATACATTATTTGAACAATTGTACCCAAAATAAAGATGTATTTCTCAAGCATTTTTTTTATTAAACTGATAAACAACAATAAAATAATTCATAGACTTTTCTGCTCACCTTTAAAGAGGGGCAATAATTCTGGAGGGCATTATATTTTTCTCCACTGTCAAGATGGGCCATTATAGTTTTTTTCTGCCCTGTATGGGGCCCCCAACCAAATATCTCATAAGCCCCCAAAAGAATGTTATGCTGGCCCTGATGATCATGGTTGCCTACATGAAATTTTGCTGCAGTCTCATCTGTATTTTGAATAAACATCCGTTTTTGCAATGAGATCATGTTCAATATATTCATCCTTTTTACCACAGACAGGTCACATGAAATGGGGGATTTGATTTACCAGCTCCCCTTGGACCCCATCCATTTTAATGAGAACAGTAACCTCTGTGACATTGTCTTTCATATTAACAAAGTGGAGGAGGGATTATAGCCTTGTTCTAAGACTTGCCTTTGCTGTCAGCCAAGTCAAGAAGCATTTAAAAATTTTACAGTGGGTCATGTTGGCTGCCCAAATGTCACGTCGTCCAATTTGGCCAACTAATCTCTTCTCACAAGTAACTGCTGCTTCACCTTACTAGCAAAGTCATGTGAATACTGTTTAGGATATTTGATATATACCTATGTTGTTTTGTGAGTACCCCCCCCCCCCACTCCCCTCCAAAATGTTCGAACATGACAACGATATGCAACACATACCTTTGCCTTTGAATGATTTAGACTTTGTGCCCCATTGAATTACTCATGAATCATTATTGATCCCTTGTTTTGGGCTGCAGGAATCAGCTACCATGGCAAACCAGGTGCATTCAAATAAGGTCACATTAAGGTTAATTTCACCATGAGATGATGTGGGAAATTAAAGCGTACGAATTGCAATGTTGACAATGTTGATGGTGAGGGTTATGATTGGTTATACCAACTGCTTAACTACAGAATTCCAGCACCTACTGGTGGCGAACAGCTCCACACTTTGTTACACATATTAGGCCTTTAAAATAGGTGTCTGGATGCGAATAATCAAGCTTGTTTCAGTTTATTGATCGCGTATCTATCTTCGCACACAATGCTTCGATGTTCTACCACAAACGCTGTCATTTTCTATACAATTCTCAGAAGCTAGGAGGCATGTAGACTCAAGTGATGAATGTGGAACACAGATGTGCATCCAGTGTGTGGGTCTGTGTAAGGTACGCTACAGCTTTCGCATTGTGTGATACGTCATTGCGATCCATGAGAATTATCTCCGCTCCCCATATCGCGACTCCAGCCGCTCCTCGACTCCGCAACGCTTTCGACTAGACAGTGTCGCCAGGTAAGAGATTAAAACATATTTTCTCATCAAATAATGAACGATTAGGCTGAAATACGTTTTTATTGTCTTCTTCTGTTTCAGCCTCTGTACATCAGCGTAACACCCTAATGATGTCCATCTCTTGCATGGAAATAAATCCGTTATTTTGGGCTATGAGAATTGTAGTAGCTTAGGCTATGCTGCAGATGCACGCCTCAAGTGCATCCTTTCCCTCTCAGATTGATAGGCTATACTATTCACATAGGAACTTTTGAGGCTTCAGAATTGTATTGGAATAAGTCGTGTCTGTTGTCCGAAATATAACCCCTCTGTTTTATGTTAATCGGAGACTGAAATGTGTGTAATCTGAAAACAGACGCGCAATTACGCACGCCTAACAGCCCTTTCAATTATTTAAATAATATAATCGGGCGTGCCATGAATGGAAGGCATACGCTATGTATGCTACTGCAGTCTCCCTACTGTTTCCTTATTGTAACATTTGGCCGCGCTGATCTCTACGTTTTATTTTATTTCCATTTAGGTACATCTAATGGGACAATCAATGCGTTTGATTCCATTTGTATCGTCACGCTGAGGTTGGAGGAAAGGACATATTTCCACCCAGAAGTGAAAATCAACGCCCAACGAAATGACAACCAAGGAATCCGAGGACATTGGTCTCTCCATACCACTGTGCATGTACAACGGGGCTTCCCAAACCAACGGTACCTGCATGGACCAAATAAACCGCTTCTTCCAACCGTTCTCCTCGACCTTTGCGCTGATGGTGCTGGTGGCCATGATCATTGGGATAATTTTGGTTTCCCTGGCAGCATTTCACTTTAACAAAAGGAGGATGAAGAAAAGGAAGATCCAGCGAGCTCAGGAGGAATACGAGCGTGACAACCGCAGCCCGTCAACTAAGAGGGAGCCGGTGAGACCGAGCATTATTGTCCGACCGTCACTTCAAGATAACGAATACCGGCCGAACTCCGATGTCCAAATTACAAGTTGTCACATTCAGGAGGACCCTGGTACCTTACGCATTGCAAATAACGTGACAGAATTGAATTTCGCACACACTGGACAAGGGAACGGACATGTGCTGGAAACTGTTGTCTCGTCTTGATAACATTGAAAGTGTTGGGACGATGTAAATAGACAACATATCCACGTTAACGTTCAGATGTAACTGACTGAAAGAAACTCAACATCAATTTGGGATTAACTGGGAAAAGCAATATGGCACAAAAACAAACATATGTCCTCAGGGAACTATGTTTGCCATTTTCATCATAAATCACACGAGTGGATTGATATCCGTGCCACGTTTGTAAATCGTGTATAAAATTAGAATAAGTAAGTATAAATATATTGGTGGGTTAATTTCTGCAAGGAGCATTTAGTAAAGTAGGCAATTGTAAATTGAAGACTGCGTTAAGAGGAACGAGGCCAGTTAGAATGAGTTCTCTCCGTGGTGCTGAAATGTAGATACGTATTGATGCGCCGCTAGCACTTTTCATTGTGTAGGTGTAAATTGCTAGTTGTCTTTAAAATATTCTAAAATATGTATTTCTGCGACTAATATGCTACTCCTGGACTTGCGATTTGTAAAATTGGAATTCAACCTAAAGGAATATTTCCTAAGATAGTCACTCAACCTTAAAATATGTAGCCCACCATATGACGCTTTAAAAATCTTTCAGTAGCTTCTGACATATGTTAAGTGACATAGCACATTTTATGTAGTATGTTCCAGCGACCATGCATTTCTCTTATTGGCAATCAATTTTATTGTGTTTGTATGCTACAATGCTTTCAGTTGAACAGCAGGTAGACATAGGACGATATCCTAAAGGGAATTCGACAGTTGGCATGTGCTTGGACATTTGACCTAAATTTAAAATAGTAAAAACAAATATTTTTTCACACATTTGACCTAAATTGAATCTAGTAAAAACAAATATTTTTTCAAATGTTTGACTAGGTCCCACAAACCTACTCCGGACTTTAGGTTCTGTTCAAAGTTGGCCAATAGGCTGCAGTTATTTGTTGCAATTAAGCAGTGCACACTGCATTTATGAATCACCTTGAATCCTTATTTTCAGACTAACATAATTATTATTAAACTATGTGTTTTTATTGGTAGTTCTATTGGTAGATATAAAGGACATCCTCATCCTTTCCTGAATGTCATTAAGACAATTGTGTTGGTTTCAGCATGTGTGACTTCTTGTAGGGCACAATGCATTTGGTTTGTAGTAATGCACTATTCCAGATTATTTCACTTTCATGTGCCAGATGATGGTAGCTGTAAATCCTAATAGCCTATAGCAGTTTCAGTATTTATAATGTATCCACTGAAATGTAATAAATGGGGAATCATAAAAACATTTCTTAATGCATTTTTCTTTGTCATGAAATGACATTTCATGTCTCCTGTCTACTTTGAACTATATTACATCAAACCCTACATTTTAAGATATTCCTTTAGAACTGGTAGATTTTTAGCCCATTCATTCTGAAAGTAGTTGTGAACAGCCAAGACATTTTTCCAATAATGTATTACTATAGCATTTCTGTTCTAATTTTGTTCCCAGACTCTTCATCCCAAATCTGCAGAAAGCCTGGTAGTCCAATACCTTGGCCTTCATTGCAATACAGAGTGCCAAGGGAGCTGACTCCATACCTAACTGACTCAGGGCAGAATATGCAGTTGCAGCTTCTTTAAAATGTGTTAATTGTGACAAAATATTAACTTACTGACCAAACCTATCTCCTTACTGTAGATGTAAATTTATCAAACTAAGACCTCTGATATCTGGAGTTATGTTGACTTAATGTGTTATTGTCATGTAACATGCTGGGTCTTGTGAGAAGAAGTTGCCAAGGGAACTGATTTATTAAAACTTAGTAAGGTTCCTCCCATACAGTTGTATGGTCACTCCCACTAAGGCCAATTCTGTGTGGTTTATTATGTACACTTTGCGCAGAACTCTGGAGACAAGTTTACACAGTATATGTGCAGATAACTGAAGCATACAATTTCTCTGTGTGCATCTTTTCAGCTGTCACTCAAATGGTATGGGCTGAAGCTCATTAGCTAGACGGCGTCTGGCCCACGTGGGGTCTCTCTGTTGAGCTTCAGCCCACACCATGGTGTTGCACACTGCTCACAGCTTCCAGAAAACAGTCCCTTTCCAACAGCTGTCACTAGTTACCACAGCTACAGTAATTGCTTAACCGCGACTAATTCTAGATTTTTCCTCAGAATTATTCCTAAATGTACACTAGCATTCAAAACTTAGGGGTCACTTAGAAATGTCCTTGTTTTTCAATGAAAAGTACATTTTTGTCCATTATAATAACATCACATTGATCAGAATCCAGTGTAGACATAGTTAATGTTGTAATTACTGTTGTCACTAGAAATGGCAGATTTTTATAGAATATCTACACGTACAGAGAACCAGGGGTACAGAGGATCATTATCGCCACCCACCAATCCTGTGTTCCAAGGGCACATTGGAACCCAGGTCTCCAAGGTAAGAAGCTGTCTTTAACCATTACCCCACAGAGCTATACATCTATTGACAGTTGGTAAGTGAAGATTTTGTCGGTCCTGAACAAACTGTGTTTGCTAATCCAAGTGTATTTTTTTTAAAGTCTAATTGATCATTACAAAACCGTTTGGCAATTATGTTAGCACAGCGGAAATCTGTTGTGTTGTTTAAAGAAGCAATAAAACTGGCTTTATTTAGACTAGTTGAGTATCTGGAGCACCAGCAATTGTTGGTTCAATTACAGGCTGAAAATTGCCATTCTTCTGATACTTGTCAGTCTATTGTAGTTCTAAGAAATGGAGGTTATTCCATGTGAGAAATTGCCAACAGATTGAAGATCGCATACAACGTTGTGTACTGCTCCCTTCACAGAACAGTGCAAACTGTCTCTAACCAGAATAGAAAGAGGAGTGGGAATAGAAAGAGGAGTGGAAGGCACTGATGCACAACTGAGCAAGAAGACAAATACATTAGTGTCTAGTTTGAGAAACAGACCCTTCCCTGGTCCTCAACTGGCAGCTTCATTAAATAGTATCCGCAAACCAACAGTCTCAATGTTAACAGTGAAGAGACAACTCCAGGATGCTGGTCTTCTAGACAGCTGCAAAGAAAAAAACATATCTCAGACTGGACAATAAAAAGAAAAGATTAAGATGGGCAAAATAACACAGACACTGGACAGAGGAAGATTAGAAAACAAGAAACCAGTCAAGCCTAGTTCAGCCGGCCCATAATAAAAAGCGATGATCGTTGCTGCCCTCCCTGGATTTAAACCCAGGTCTCCAACGTAAGAAGCTGTCTTTAACCATTACACCACAGAGCAATACATCTATTGACAGTGGGTCTGTAGTTTGCGTCTCTAACCACTACGCTATTTATCAAGGGGTAGTCAGTCAGTCAGTCAGGCAGTAAGTAAGTGACATTCACTCTTTTAGGCTCGATCCAGCAAGAAGTGTTAAGGACAGATTAATTGAAGTTTCAAGGGTTCAGAAAACAAATAATTTTCATCAGACGCAGTCCAGATGAAAAGATGATGGAGTGCTTGGCCCCATCTGCCATGCATGTTGGAGGCAATGTGATGGTCTGAGGGTGTTTTATCGGTGGTAAAGTGGGATATTTGTACAGGATGAAAGGGATCTAGAAGAAGGAAGACTATCCCTCCATTTTGCAACGCCATGCTACACCCTTTGGAAGTTATTTGATTGGAGCCAGTTTCTTCCTAGAACAGGACAACAACCCAAAGCACAGCTCCAAACTATACAAGACCTATTTAGGGAAGAACCAGTCAGCTAATGGAGTGGCCAGCACAGTCATTGACTCTCAACCCTGTTGAGCTGTTATGGGAGCAGCTTGACCGTATTGTACATAAAAAGCGCCCATTAAGCCAATCCAACTTCTGGGAGGTGCTTCAGGTAGCATGTGGTGAAATCTCTTCAGATTACCTCAATCAAATGACAAATAGAATGCCAAAGGTCTGCAAAACAAAGTTTCAAGAACAGGTATTATTTCAATAAAAAATATTATTTCTAACTTGACTATATTTCATATTTAAAGTAATTTCATGTATGTTTTCAAGAAAACAAGGACATTTCTTAGCGACCACAAACTTGAACAGGAGTGTAATTATAATCCAGACATTAACCTTATCTGATCGTATGCCTCACCTTAAATTTAGACCAAAATCCTTGTTTTTTATTTTTATTTAATTTTAATGAAGCAGACAATTTTGACTTTTTTGCTGTTTCATCTAAATGGGAGATTTTGGGCTAAGAGCGTTAAGAGTGTTGCTCAAAGATTATGAAAGTATTTACATAATTTAGCAGACACTGTTTTCCAATTTAATTTAAAGAAATTATTTTGATATGGGGGCCTTTTCCCTTATCAGCTCAATGATTTCATCAACTGTTTATTCGGTTACTGGCCCAAAATCAACCACTCTATCATAGTAACTGCCACCCCAGTGAATTACACAATTGACACATCCAGCCCAAAATGGGATTTTGAAAAATACGCGATGGAAGTTCTGGAGCATGTCTTTATATCTGTAATGTTATAAGAATTTCCAGAACGCAAAGGAGAGCAGGGATTGATAATATCAATCACAGATCTATTTAAGAACCAAAGCATAGATATTATTTAACAAGCCTCTTGGAAACCAACCCTTTACATCAGCCACTCTGAGAGGCTTGTACAAAGTCAACATAAAAGACAGTGGCTGTGTTCCTACTCAGGCTTGCCTATAACTTAAACAGCATTATGTAGGGGCTCCTAATCAGACTACATATAATTAACAGTGTGCCGTTTAGTCAAAGCTAATGCATTATGCTTAACATATCTGCATACAGTAACGTGAGGCAGTTTGTATATGCTGATAAACATAAAAAAAATCCAATATAAATGAGATACTTCACAAAAATGTACACCTTGGGTTTCAACATTTTACCTTCTGGTAAATCAGAACTGAGTTTCAGTATACTTAGAGAGGAATCTTAAATCATTCCTCTATACAGAATCCATCAAGACCCTTGTTACTTTTCTCTTATGGTGTCCCCTCTTAGCCAGATACTGAGATGGCCATTGCAAAATATTGGTTCAGTGGCCAATTAAGTTATTTTCTGATCAGGTATTCTCATTTTGCTCCATTTGAACATTATCCAAGTAATGTAAATGCCTGGAGTTTGTTAAACAAGTATTGATAAACTGATTTGGATCTAGAACCTTGGTCCAGTTACATGAAAACTGAGCTCTTTGGAAACAACATAATTAACCTTGTGTTGCTGAAATGCCAAGGGGTTTTGAGACTCACTTTGATGGAATGGACCTTCTCCAAGAACCTCCTGTCTACCTGTATACCCAGCCGAACCCTAGACTCCATGGAGCCTAAAGCTATGCCAAACTCTCCTCTGATTGGGTTATTGGGTAGCTGAGTGCTTTAACAGATTCTCCTCTAACAGGAGTATATGGCGGTTGGCCAGGAGCAGTAACTCCCAGGGAGACTGGGGCTGTTGGCAAGGTGCCAGGAAAATATGTTCTTAAGCGTCTCTTAAAAGACAAGCCCTGAGGGACTCATTCTCATCCCTGACTGGGTTCCAGTACCCAAAGGATCTTACTGCTCGGAGTCTTTCACTGGACCTGTCCCCCAGGACTCATCTCATTGGGCTCTTTGGGGACATATAGATCCCAGCTATTTACTTTGATTGGATTTACATCACACTTTTAAAAGGTGAAACCATGCTAGATTCCTTATTTACAGTTTTCCAAAACTTTTACTCGGTGGGCTGATTTATGTACTGTATGGATAACTTTGAGCTCAACAGATTCAAGCATGTTGCATACCCAGTCTAGTCTGTTGCAGCATGTTGCATACCCTATGTCAAAAAGACCTGCTGTTCATCCTTAGGGGATATAATATTCATCTGCCCTTCACAGGCAGTGCCCGGGGAATGATTTATGAGCAAAGCCTCAGTTAAGCGGTACAATCTCCAAAAACTACGGCTTGATTGCACAACACTTGAAGATAAAGCGGGGATCAGTCCTTGCCAGGCAATTTAATAGCTTTAGTAAAAGAGGCAAAGTGCACCTTTGCTGTGAAGCAAAACAAATCATTGACAGACATCCATCCAGTACCAAAGCAACTCATGTCAAGAGAGGCTGAGTCTCTGCAAAGGTCTGTCTCAGGTCGCCTGGGGGCCAGCAATATCACTCCCAACTCATCTGAGGGAGCAGAGTGCCTGTTGGGCAGACGCTGACATACCTGTGAGCCCACCTACATGCCTTGACTTTAGTCTCCTCCCCAACTTAAAGCAGCCCGGTAGGCCAACTGACAGGGCCCTAGTGTATATAAACCCTGGGAGACTGGCAGTCCGTCTGTAGCTTCAGCACTTCAGTTTTTGGACACCCCAGCGTTGAAGCTGCTGCTCACATGGCGGAGACTAACTGGAGAATCGGTGGGGAGGCGGTGAGGTTTGGGGTCATCTATGGGGGCAACAAGCTCCTCTACGGGGGCAGGGGCAGCGGAGGTGGCGGCGGCGGAGCGCCGGTAATTTCCCTCTCCAGGTCTTTTGGAGGTGGTGGTGGAGGAGCAGGGCTCGCAATGAGAGGAGGGCTTGGAATGGGTCTGGGAATGGGGGGAGGCCTGGGTATGGGTGGAGGAGGTGGGGGAGGTCTTGGCATGGGCATGGGTGGACGTGCCTTTGGTCTTGGTGGGGGCGGCGGGGGCGGCGGGGGCGGCGGGGGCGGCTGGGGCGGCGGGGCAGCAGGGTTCAGAGCCGGTGTGGCCCACCTTAGGGCTCGATTAGGCGGCCGTGTCTTCAAGATCGGGAATTACGGCTTCAACCAGTCCTTCCTGAGCTCCACTGCCGCATCGGGGGGTGATGTGAGCGGGGTCAGCCCTGTTCCCTGCATCGACCCCTCGCTCCCCTCCCTCAACACAGTCCAGGTCACCCGCCTAAAGGAGAAGGAGGAGCTGCAGGCCCTCAATGACAAGTTTGCCGCCATCGTTGATAAGGTATTTCACACAAACATTACGCACTCCGTAAAGCTGATGTTTAATGGTCAATTTCCATGTGTGAGTAAATGTTGGTATTTAGACACTGTTTCAGGCTTATAATGAAAATGTGTTCATTAACTTCGATCCATCTCACAGTTAAAAAGTGTCCTTTCAGAATATCAAAAGTAGCAATGCGTCTTATTCATGCATAAATATGGCGCCGTGTGTAAACTCTATATTTGTACTTGTGATAAAACAACCAAATTTAGTGAACTCAATATTTGTGTTTCTGCTTGAACAACCAAAATCATTAACATTATGTTAATCGGTATCCTCTACCCATCAGCACACTCCACAATCCACCAGCAGAGTGACCTTTTATAATCTGAGAGGATTTTTCAGACAAATGTTTATTGACCTATGCATAATTCATGTATATGCTTCAATAGCAATGATAGTATTAGATTATCCATGTATTGCAATTGATAGCAATGCTCATGTAGGCAGTCAACATGATCTTGCAAAATAATTTCCTGCATCAAAAAACAGTTGTATATTGTGCACATGATATTTGACAAAATATACCCGTTGGAATATCCAAAACATCAATGTCCAAAATCAATTAAGCTCATCAGAATTCAGATCCATTCTTGGAGAGGAACATCACCAGACTGTGGTCAGTGTAAAGTTAACAGAAATCAATTTGGACTGTATTCATCTATCTGGCCTCTTCCTCTCATGGTCTCCAGGCCCGTTCTCTGGAGCAGAACAACGCTGTGCTGAGAGCCAAGATCTCCATGTTCACCAACCCAGAGCAGGGTGGCCCTGCTAGCACCTCCATCCTGCTCACCTCTGCCATCGCCACATACAAGACCCAGATCGATTGCCTGTCTGGAACCAAGGAGGCCATTATCACTGAGATTGAGCACTACAAGAGCATCATCAACGATGTTCAGAGCAGGTTGGTGAGGTTATTGCCTCCCAGACTGAAATCAGTCCCAAAATCACAGTTAGGACAGTGGCCCAAAATACACATTACTGTGAAGACAATGACCCAAAATATACAGTACAGTGAGGACAGTCACCCAAAATACACGGTACTATAATAAAGTCAATAGGTTACTTAAAAGATCTCCTCAAGATCACATATCACAAAACTCAATTTTACAGTCTGTGTGGCGGGGATAATATGCCGACTGGACTCGGTCTGGTCAGTGTCTACTAGTCTGTAGTGTTAGATAATATGCCGACTGGACTCGGTCTGGTCAGTGTCTACTAGTCTGTAGTGTTAGATAATATGCCGACTGGACTCGGTCTGGTCAGTGTCTACTAGTCTGTAGTGTTAGATAATATGCCGACTGGACTCGGTCTGGTCAGTGTCTACTAGTCTGTAGTGTTAGATAATATGCCGACTGGACTCGGTCTGGTCAGTGTCCACTAGTC
>JACXGJ010006491.1:0-34181 GCA_016801105.1 Esox niger | reverse complement strand
ACACACACACACACACACACACACACACACACACACACACACACACACACACACACACACACACACACACACACACACACACACACACACACACACACACACACACAGTCTGACGTAAACCAGCAGTGACTAATGCTGTGACGTCTACAGTCCTATCACCATGGGTGGAAGAAAGAATAACAGAACTGAATGTGTCTTGTTGTTATGAGTTGCTTGTTGTTGTTCCCGTTGGTCTGTAGCCGTCTTCCTCCCTCTAGTGGAGGATTACCAACCTACCCACAGACAAGAACAAGCCCTACTGCGGCGCAACGAGGCACAAGTTTTAATACATAATACAACACTGAGTATGCATGAGTTCCCAGTGGAACACCGTTTCCTTTGTCGGTCACAACTTATCCCCAGAGACTTGTCGGGACCAAGCTACATGTATGGTCATCGGGTTGTCACCTTAGAAGAGGGGACCTGATGGCACATTCAATTCGATGAGTCTCTGACCTTAAACTCTGGGACTGGCATGGGTGGCTCTCGTCCAGACCTCTTCTCATTGTGTCTGCCTGGTTGAAGTTGAGGTAAGGCAGGGTGCAGGGGTTGTCTGGTGGCTACCACCACTTGATTTTCATTTAACCAGACTCCATTTGATTTACAGTAAGTGGATGAAATAATATACATGAATGGGTTAAGGCTAGGGTTAAGGTTTGGAATTGAAATCAGGGTGTAGGGTCGGGTTTATGGATAGGGGTTTGGGTAGGAGGAGTGGGTTAATTGTTATTGAATATTAAAAGAAAGAAGATAGAAAATATATCTGATTTGTTCACTAGCACCCTAATTATAGTGAGGTTACTATGTGTTTTTTGTGAGGTCACTTCTTCCCCCTGGTCCACTTCCTCCTTACTCCATATAGAATGAGAATGATCAGAACATATAAGTGGTACTTTACGTGGTATTGGATTACTGTGCAAACTGCTACATGCTTCAAACTCCATTCTGCTCATTCTAATTCTATGGCAACAAGTCCTGTCAGCTACAAAATTGTGGCAGACACTAAAAGTGGAATTCCAGTGGATTTTTTTGCGATATGAAAGAGTCTGTAATCCTCTATGTCTCTTCCTCTTCATCCTCGGGCAGGTTGCCCGGGCAGGGCTCCATGGTCACCGCAACAGCCATGCCGCTGCGTCCAAACAGCATGCTGGTGACGGATGTCCACTGGTTGGCATTGGGGCAGTAGCTCTCGACGCTGGACAGAAACCCTGTGGAGTTAAAACCACCTGTAGGGAGAGGGAGGGGGAGAGAGGTAAGAGGAGAGAACAGGAGAGGGTTAGGGTCAGAGAGAGAGGAAGGAAACAGGAGAGAAAGAAGGCAAGGGAGTGGGAGAGGGAGTGGCGGAGAGAGGAAGTGAGCGAATGGAAGCCCGCGGAGGCCAGCGGGTTTCTCCGGACGCACCCAGAGCGAAGATGCATCCCTGGTAGGTGGTGACTCCGTGAGCGCTGCGGCGATCCCGCATGGAGGCCACTGGCTCCCACACGTCTCTGGCCACACTGTACCTCTCCACGGAGCTCAGTTGGACAAGGCCATCATAACCCCCCACTGCGTACAAGTACGAGTCCACGCACACCATACCTGTACACACACACACACACACACACACACACACACACACACACACACACACACACACACAGACACACAGACACACAGACACACAGACACACAGACACACAGACACACAGACACACAGACTGATTGAGTGTTTCACACAACTTACAGTTGAATTCCCACACACACACACAAACACACACACACAAACTTACCCAGCCCGCTGCGTACGGTGCACATGGGGGCCAGTTGGTGCCACGAATCGGAGTCGGGTTGGTACCTCTCCATTGTATTCCAGCGGTTTTGCCCGTCGAACCCCCCCGCCACGTACAGACATCCCCCACACCCGGCCACGCCCGCACCCAGACGGGCTACTGACATGGGCCTCACAAACACCCATCGGTTGGTATCCGGGTCATACCTGCCAGACACAGAGAGAGCGTTTACGGCTGTCGCTGTGTTTGCACTAGTTAGCACTGTTAGACTGCCAAACCAGTGTGTTTGCTAGCCATTACATGGACTGGATTGTTTCCAGACCTGGCAGAGCTAATTCAACTTGACCACCAATAGTCCAACCATTTAATTAGTGTTCACAGAGAGCTAGTTTCACATCGTAAAACACCTGTAGATCATCAAGGAGAGCTTTGATGATCACGGAGCTGGATAGACCTAACGTATATGAGCCGGGTAACTTTCAGTGGATAAACTGAAGCCGCGCAGCATTGATTAACAAGCTTTGTGGGAAGGAATGAAGGAGGGTGAGCAGTGAACAGAGGAAAAGATGAGAAGAGAGAACGGATATACGGACAAATGGAAGGAAGTACATGCACATCTCTAAGGAGTGACGGATCCTTTAAAGAAATTCCAGTGGAGATTATTACGTTCCAGTTAGCTGCTCAGCAGCAAGTCATGAAACATTCCTCACTGGATTGACATTTCTCAGAACCAGGTCTCACTGCATCGAGATCGGGTGCTGTGTCACTCTAGTTAGTCCCGCCTCCTAAGGCTCAGGAATCTCGGTATTGTTCTTTAAAATCTTTTCGCAAACCCCCACTCCTCAATATATCCAATCCCCTTCCCTTCCTCACTTCTCCACAGTGTCATGATGAGTCGGTCCCTGCGACCCCCCCACGGCGTAAATGTTCCCGTCAACGACAGCCACCCCCACCCTGTTCCTGGGGCTGTTGAGGGGGGCATTCTGGCTCCACTTATTGGTCATGGGGTTGTAGCAGCACAAGGAACTGGACTCGGTGTTATCCCGTAGGGACAGATTCCTGCCTCCCACCTGAGGACGACAGAAGGTGAGAGGGTGGAAAGAAAGGCAAGACAGGATGGAGGTGAGTGGGGAAAGGCAGATTGACAGACAGGGTTGAGGCAAGGCAAGGGGTGTGTGTGTCTGTGTGTGCCTACCGTGTAGAGTAGGCCAAAAAGCACACAGGAGCCCAGGCCACTGCAGGGAGAATCCATGCTAGCTAGCTTCAGCCAGACGTTCCTACTGGGGTCATAGGCCTCCATAGAAGACAGGGAGTGCTGCCGATACCTGGAATGGAACACAGGAGTATCAGAATATTTTATATCATAACCATGTCATAGCATGAGTATATCTTCAGGTGATATATTATACAGTTATTGCTGCATTGTCCAAATCTTTACTATCCTAATAAACAATCAACCATTACCAAATCCTATCATACAAATAATAGCGTGTGATATTTTATGCTACAGTATCCCACAACACCGCGTGCCAACATGCCATTGTAGAGCTGCATACCCTCCAGCTACGTAGATGAGCTGTGTTCCGCGGTGAGGGACGGGTGGGAGGGGTTTCCTCAATGCCATTTCCTGGAATATCTTTGATAGGAAGTCCCTGCAGGAGTTGGCCTGAAAGGAAGGAAGGTAGAAATTTAGAAGAAAAGTGAAAGTGAAAATAAAGACAAATTATATAACCTGTGAAAGACCTGTAGAAAAGTAACTACACCCCCTGGAAAGTTGTCTTTTTAAGCATATTTAGACAAAATATTCGCTTCAACCCTACAGACAGATTATTTGTAATCATTTATTCATCCAAAACAACATGAAAATAAATGCAATTTCATTGTACGGGATAAAATAAGTACACCCCTACCTTCAATAGCTGGTGTTACAACATATGTAGCTGTTCCTTGTAATTGTCTATCGGTCTCTTACATCGACTGGGAGGGCTTTTCTGCCCACTGAACTGTGTCATGTTCAAGGGAATTGTTGCATGCATGGCCTGCTGCAATTCCTTCTACAGCCTTGAGGCAGAAAAGCAGTCCCAAACCATAGTGCTTTCGCCTCCATTTAGTCTGAGGTTATTTTGGTCAAAGGCTGTGTTTCTCATGGTCTCTGGCATTGAAGCCAAACAACTCCACCTTTGACTCATCTGCCCAGAACACATTGTTCCAGTAGGTTTGGTCTTCACGTAGATGTTGCCACTCCTATTTTGTTAAGTTTCGTTCTGACAGCTGATTCATGCACGCTAGTATTAACTGTGGCAAGAGAGGCATGCAGATCCTTTGAATACCCTGAGGTTCTTAGAAATTTAAATTGGCAACTATCGCTCAGCTCTTGCTTTATCTGGTGGGATGACCTGTCCTATGTAGACTGCTGGTGGTTTTCTCAATTTCTAGAGGATCCATCAGACAGTGAAATGCTGTAATTTGAATTGACATGTGTACCACACACCCTAAACTGTTTGGAAGGCTCTTCCTCCCAAGAAAATCTCTAATGATTTCTACTGACTCTCACCTTATTTGGTGGGACTGATTCTAATTTCAATTTGATAGTGAAGATGTAGGTGTACTAACTTTACATAACTGAATTGGGTTACCTTCCGTTACTGTGCTTGGAATAAAATTCATATATCCATGTATCCAAAAATGACCAACAAATTCCACATTTCCAGGGAGCGTACCTACTTTTTCACCAACCTGTGGGTCACTAAACTCCACAGGTTGCACGTATAGAGTAACAGGGACTAGCCTTGCTGAGGATGGGGCAGGACTGGAGCTGAATCTTGATGAACTTGGGAGGCAGAGCATAGACGTGGAGGGCATTGAGGAGGGCATGGAGATACGGAGCTCTGCTCTCCATATCCCAGCGCACCCAGTCAGTACACGCCTTGTACACCTGACACAGAGAAGCTCACGGTCACGATTTTGCACAATTTCGTCTAAATGTACTGCTCGGGTTAGCATGTATGAGAAAAGTAGAATACATAGCATTTAGAACATAATGAAATGCGTACCTCTGATTCACAGAGCACCTTGAGGCTGTCCTGACTGATAAGCTCTAACAGCTGACAGTGAGTCAGGCTGAAGAACTCCTCCTCCTTGGTCACCTGGGAAACAGACAGTTCTGGGTTCTGTCTCAGTTCTTTTCACAAAATTTACAAAGCAGATTTTACTGTTTCACATAATAGAATGTACTGTATATTCAATTCTGTTGAGAACTCTGGAAACTTGAAAATACCAAAGTTTACATTGTGTGATTGACAAAAGTGGAATGAAATAGTTGTTTCAGTAGACAATAATTTCCTCCACTGTCTTCAGGCAACACAAAAGTGGTCTTAACCGCCAGATAGAGCAGTTCCTCCGTACTGTCATCACCATGAGTGTATATTGAGTGAACGACACGAAGGAAAGGCAAAGTATGTTTCCTACCAGGTTGAAGTGTGTGTTAATGTACTCGCGGCTCCTCAGGTGCAGCTCGGTGCAGCCGATCTCCTCGGCAAAGCGAGCGATGCCAATCACGTTGCCTGGCTCCAGGTTTTTAGTGAGGTAGTCACAACAAGCCCTGGCTACATCCTCCATCTGGTACCTGACACACACACACAGACACACGCACGTAACATGCACCTGTAGACGTAATACAATGTTGCTCACCCATTAAAACATTTCTCTTATGGGATTCTCCTCGCAATTCAAAGTCATGCTGTACATCACTTGACATATATTTTACTGACATCATAGTTTTCACGTCTGGCATAGAGCTTTTAGCAATGTATCTATTCGCCCCCCCTCAAAAAAAAACATGAGTCAGGCAAAAATTAATCACATTTATAGAGAACCATGGCAAGCAGGTTACATGTTATAGGTTATACATGTTATACATGTTAAACATGATACGGCAACGAGCCCAGTGTGCAGCGATGGAGCACTGAATTGGTAACACCTCCCTGTGCAACTGTTGGCGTTACCATAGTCTCTTACCTCATAGAGGCCAGCAGAAGGTGGGTCACACAGCTCTCTCCCACAGTGATGCGAGAGGTGTAGGCGAAGTCTATAAGCCTCCCCACCACCATGGGGCAGACGTCGCGTAGCGTCACCTCTGAAGCGTGGCACTCCTTAAAGCTGCTGGTGAACATGGCTTTGAAGTACGGGCTACAGGACGCCAGAACCACTTTATGAACCTGACAGGGAGGGAATTTGCTACACATGTTATGGATGGGGTACAGAATTTATGGGCTGATATGGAAGTTTACAGGCATTGCTACGATTTTGACGATCTTGAAATAAAAACGAATAGTGTATTTTACAGACAACCATCATTTATATTAGGGACGCACCAATTAGAAAGTTCTAGGCCAATACCGACACTCGTCATTCCCATAACAATAATCGTCCGATAGTGATTGCCGGCCAATGTGTCAGTGCGTCTCTAAAACACATACAACTATTTCTTTGTACAGGTGGGAATAGACAACCGCCCCTTCACCTTGAAGTCAGTGGTTGTGTCCTTAAATGTGACGTGGAGGGTGATGTCACAGAGCATCTCATGCCGTCTGAACTCTTCCATGGCCTGGAGGGCTCGACATGGGTGGCTCTCTATGGTGTAGTCCAGGTACCCAGACCCACGCATCGACGGCACCACAACTGCCGAAAAATCGGCATCCTTTGCGAGGCGCTTCTTCCTGGGGCACAACATGCTAGGCGAAGGTGGTGGGGGGCGGAGGTGTTGAGGTTGAGGAAGTTAACTGGGACTGATTAACCAATCAATGGACTAAGCATGGATTGGCCATAAAAACCATGCATCAACATTTGCTGTGTATTCCTAATTAAGTACTATTGAATGGTTTTAACACACTGCATAGCGCATACTTACTCTCAGCGCATAATACTGATCAATACTACTAAACGTTCAGGGGGAGGGGGGATTTCCACGTCTCTCCAAATCAAACTCCTATTCAGGTAAAAGACATTTATCCCTCCATTTGCCTGATTTGGAGATTATTACATCCACATCCATCACAGAGTCAATGTTCCAATAATACTAGCAGCTCTGTCCCTTCCAACATGGTTATCTGTTCTCTACCCATCCATGAACACCAGTCAGATAATACAGAATAACCCGCTCAATAAGTTTAATCAATTCTATATTTAGTCCAGAGATTCCGGTTTTAATATTGAAATGAGGAAATTAGTCTGCTGTATTCCATCTTTTCATCCTGATATTCCTGGTTAAATGTAAAATGTATTCCATGGAGGTCTGGGTTTGTCCTGCGTTATAATAGATATAATAGATTTTCTGGTTCGTCCAGCATTATCACAGATACTCCTGACTTGACATTCCAGCTTGGTTCTCTCAGGTTCTGTGAGCTGTTGTCCGTTCATCACCTTCTGTCCTCTAAATCCATTAAGTCCAAGACAACAACATCTGGGATGATCAGTTGGGTTCTGGGAGGAAATGATCCTGTGGGAGAAAGGCTACAGATTCAACAGGGCAGGATGATATTGGCCATTTCACTGTAGCCAAAGCACCCACCATATCACATTGTTCTGAAATAGTTCCTGTTGATACCAACAGATACATGAAAAAAACATTCCTGCAATATCCTTTAGTTGAAAGACTTAATTTAAGATAATAGATTGCATCCAAAACGGCACTTTTGATTTAAAGTACTCCTATAACATGTAATGAATATAGTACATTTATTTTGGACCTAACTTTTATTATCCATTAAGATAGCAGGAATCCATATTCACATAAATATTGTCTATGCTTGACAATATGAAGCTGTGGCTTGCAATATTATTTATTCAATGTATTCTCTGTGTACATCCTGTTCTACAGGAAAAATATATAAAAAACATCATCCTCTTCTTTAAACATTAAGAAATGCTACAGGAGAGAGCTCAAGCATTGTTTCACTTCCTTAGAGGACTAGCCAAAAAAATCTGACACTACTAGTCTGTGGGTGTCACACTCAATCTACCCTGGTCACAAGACCTACACCCATCAGCCAATAGAAAACAAGAAGGCGGGGGGGGGGGGGGGGTTGAATGATAAAAAAGGGGGGAGCGAGAGCGAGAAAAAGAAGAGAGTTAATTCTTAATATTTGCCACCCATCTGCTTATCATGCATTGTATCCTCTGTTAGTGAACTCTGAACACTGTGCTGGCTTAAGGGGTACTGACCCTGTCCTATAAACAGGTCATGCGGGCATGCAGTTTGAAAAATCTGCATAGCAACACAATCTGAAATACAATAGCTTGAACTAAAAAGGTTTATGACATCTAAAATTGGTACACTGTTGACAAAACTGAGCAATATACAATGCATTTCTTTTGAAATATTACAATGTCAAGTTCCCAAATTAAAACAAAGGCACTTTACACCACACAGAGTTTCAGACAGTAAACCATGAGGCAGCCTCAACAGGAACACACTGCCAAACTAGATCACTAAGGGACTCACTGTTTGTAGGTGGCTTCATCTTATGCTCATTCCATTCATCATTTAGCAACTTGCCTAAAGCAATTTACAACATCCTTCATTTCAGTGTAGTTTTCCGCTATTTCGGCAGAAAACTACACAACTCATATGTTACTTCATGTCAATTAAGGAATCTCAGGTCAGAGCAGTCGCACACAACTTTGCCAGGGGGACTTAATTTTTCCAGACAGAATTTTTTGCACTTCCACCTTCCACTAAATCTAATCTCTTATTTTTACAGAGACCAGTAACTTTCAATAAATTATATGTACAAGTCTCTTAAAATGAACCAGAAGATCATATTAAAACAAAATATTTAAATCCCTGTGGCTCCACTAGGGGTCCCAACCTAAACTCAGAATACCACTGGGTTGAAAGTTACACGCCACAACCAAACATGGGGTGAAAATTAAACATTTACTGGCAAAGTTCTCTTGCTTGATAATATTTGTTTTGTGAGCAAGCAATCTGATAACTTTTTTCTCTTGAGTTGGATTTTAAAATATATAGTGTATATATATATACATACACACAGTATACATATAAATATATATACTGTGTATATACAATACTATAAATATATACACAGTATATATAAAATTGCATATTGTTGCACGTGCGCATGTGCTCTCCACACAACTGAGGCTTGTTTGAACATTATTGAAAATGGGCAGGTGGTTCTGACCGACCAGGGAGACATTAGGCCACTCATAGAAGAGGTGAATATGTGTATTTGTGAGTTTGTGTGTGTCTACTGAATGGCATCTGGCACAAGAACACAGTTAACTACAACTTTGTTTCCAAATAAGTTGTGAAGCTGCGTAAAATGTGAATGGAAACAGAATGCAATGTCATTTAAAACCCATATGCAATAGAAAATAGGACAAAGACAACTTATCAACATTCTATTTTCAATTAAATGTTGGGATAAATGATTTGCACATCATTGGATTCTTTTAATTGTTGCATTTACACAGCATTCCAAGTTGTTTGGAAATGTCAGTATTCTTTTTCCAACATAGAAG
Source organism: Esox niger (assembly GCA_016801105.1). Lineage (NCBI taxonomy): Eukaryota > Metazoa > Chordata > Actinopteri > Esociformes > Esocidae > Esox > Esox niger. Next base: position 24,828 of record JACXGJ010006491.1, on the reverse strand, counting down.
TCAACCATGGTCACACAATATACACCAATCAGCCATAACATTATGACAACAGGCAGGTGGGGTGAATACCACTGAAAATCTCATTATCATGGCACCGGTCAGTAGGTTGGATATATTAGGCAGCAAATGAACATTCTGTCCTCAAAGTGAATGTGTTAGAAGCAGGAAAAATGGGCAAGCGTAAGGATCTGAGCGACTTTGACAAAGACCAAATTGTTATGGCTAAACGATTGGGTCAGAGAATCTCTAAAACTGCAGCCCTTGTGGGGTGTTCCCAGTCTGCAGTGGTCAGTATCTATAAAATGTGGCCCAAGAAAAGAAAAGCAGTGAATGGGCAGCCAAGGCAACAGGGTCATGGCAGTCAAGGTTCACTGATGCCCGTGGGGATCGAAGGATAGCCCGCCTGGTCCGATCCGACAGACAAGCTATTGTAGATCAAATTGCTGGACAAGTTAACGCTGGTACGGATAGAAAGGTGTCAGAACACACAGTGCATCGCAGTTTATTGTGTATCGGTCTGAATAGCCGCAGACGAGTCAGGATGCCTACTGTGAACCCTGTCCGCTCCCGAAAGCGCCTACAGTGGGCGCATCAGGACTGGACCAAGGAGCAATGGCAGAAGGTGGCCTGGTCTGATGAATCACGTTTCCTATTACATCACATGGCACCAGGATGCACTATGGAAAGGAGACAAGCCAGCGGAGGCAGTGTGATGCTTTGGGCAATGTTCTGCTGGGAAACCTTGGGTCCTGCCATTCACGTGGATGTTAATTTGACACGTACCACCTACCTGAACATTGTTGCAGACTATGTGCACCCTTTCATGGCAACGGTATTCCCTGATGGCATTAGCCTCTTTCAGCAGGATAATGCGCTCTGCAACAATGCAAAAATTGTTCAGGAATGGTTTGAGGAACACAGCAACAAGTTCAAGATGTTGACTTGGCCTCCAAATTCCCCAGATCTCAATCCAATCAAGCAGCTGTAAGATGTGCTGGACAAACAGGCCCGATCCATGGAGGTCCCACCTCGCAACTTACAGGATTTAAAGGATCTGCTGCTAATGTCTTGGTGCCAGACAACACAGCACATCTTCTGAGGTCTAATGGAGTCCATGCCTCAACGTTTCAGGGCTGCTTTGGCGGCAAAAGGGGGACCCACACAATATTAGGCAGATGGTCGTAATGTCAGGATCGGTGTATCAGACCATAACGATAAAGTTATTAGCCCCTGACTCCAGCTATTACATAATAATTTTCTATGCCAATATCTGAAACCACTCAGAGTATATCCATAATGTGAAATGTCAAAATACTGAAGAGAACATGCAGAATCAATATCTTTATCTTGTTCATTCATGAACATGACTCACTCCATAAAAGTCAGCTATATTCTTGTCACTGATTAACACAGTTCCTTGATAGTTTATGCACAGATCAGAATTAACAAATAATAAATTTTGAGTCATCAAACTTTCAATCGTAGGTATATTCACATTATGTGGATGCTAAACATTTTGTCAAACAAAGAATATTAAGGTCAATTTGAGCTGTTTTCCACTTTGATTCTGTCTTACAAACTGATTCATTATTATAATATAAAAAAGTTTGATTAGATGAATGTACTTGTTTGCTAGATCAATTTTGATGGAGATTTACGCACTTAAATTTACAGTCACAATTCCTCATTCAATGTCACACATAATTGACAAAAAAAATATGAATTAAATGTTTAACATGTTTCTACATTGAACTTGCATGTTGAGCAACTGAATCTTACAGAAAAGACTGGGAATGCCCATTACTAGCAGACCACACTGTTCTCTGCATTACCATTCTTTATTATGATCTTGACAAAAAGGTAGGGTATTTCTCCTTGCAAAAACCTACTGGTTTCAAACCCTAAAATGTAAATTGTCCACAGCTTTTATGTAGGAAGGACTGTGATTTAAAATACTTGTTTGGCACTGTTCTTTCTTAGAACCTGTAGGTAACACAACATATGATGTACACATGGAATAGATTGTAATGGATTGGGTTAAGCAAATGAACACTAGAATATCATTGCATTGTGTATTACAGTCTTCTGTAGTCATTCAATTCTACAGTCATAGGTGGAAATCCCGGAGGGTGTCAAGGTGATACGACCCCGATCCTGGGGACAACTACGATACGTAGTTCAAACAAAGGATATGTTAGAGATTTCTTAACTTGTAGCACTCAATACAATCAAACACATTTCTCACTGTCACCAGCCTTCATTTTCACTGCATTGAATTTCAGGTTACACATTATATTAGCTAGCGGGTAGCTGACGCTTGCTAGCAAGCTCCAGTAATATCAACCAGCGTTTACGGGTGTTTGAATTCGAGTCAATGAGAGAAGTTTACAATGCAACGTGTAGTGTTCGTGTCTGCCGTATAAAAGACACTCAATGCACGTAGATAACGTGAGGTTAATCCAGTAAATTTGTTTGTTTTGGTCCCTTTCAATAATTGCTCTTCAGAAAATGTCATGTAATTGTCCCCTCCAAAGTTGATATCAGATTTATGGAATGGGGCTCACAGGCTCTGTCATAGCACCAAACTGTCTAGGCTGGGAAGTCCTGGTAAAAATGAAAATTGTCCAGCATTCCCTGGAGAGTGGGGAGACATAGTCAGCAAGGTTTTCTTGATCTCATCAAGCTCTAAGCTCCATCAGACGGATTAAGCGCCTGCAAAATACTAATTGAGGTTAGTCTGCTCTCATACGCCGTTGACCTACGTAACTTCCTCGGTGTAAAAGCAGTGTGGAATGAAGCAGAATGGCTTGGAGACGATTTCTATGTGGAAGACTTGCCGCAATCTTCAACTCTCCCAAATCGCGATGAGACAGGGCCATATTTACAATCGCAAACAACGAAAATTGGGAAGGGAGGAAAAGGGGTGCAACATAAAAAAACGCGTACAGTGTGTAGTACAGTGGCTACTTTACGGTGTAATATAACGTTATATAAGAACGATTACAGCATCGAGATAGACAATGGTGTTTTAGAGTGTACTAACACTCAATATTAACAGCTACACCATAGAGATATACAGATGTATTCTAGGGTGTATTACAACATTCGAGCCCTACTAGAACGAGGGATATACAACACAGTGTGTCGTGGATGCTGGTTAATCAGTTTCGACTTCTCTTTACAGACTGGAGCTCATTAAAGCAAAATCGAAATTGGATACGTAACAAGTAAAACCCTCAGCACTCAAATCAGTAAATGTTTAACTCACCTGCTATATCACCTGCTTTATTGAAACACAGAAGTAGTTTCCAACTAGTGTTTTTCTCATTTCGGAACTGCGAAAACAATGTGCCTACGACTCTTTCCGCTACCTGCCTGTCAATCTAGAAACTGTGCTGTCAAACTGCTGAAGCAGTAGTCCTTGGAAGACGCAACCGCGTATGCTACGTCAGCAAAAAACAAAACTTGCCACTTTTCTGAAAACACACCACATCATTGGTATCAAACGTACATTCAGATGTACAATAGCGTACCTAATTTGAAGCTTGTCCTCTCCTGTGCTGCGTGCGCATGCATAAACACTGGGCGCTTCGTGTAGACAGGGTATTCTGCATTCTGAGCGTGCAGCGCGCGCGACTTCTACATCACCATGACTTAGCAACTTCAACTTCATAGTAGCATAGTCCAGTATAACTTCATAACTGAAACTGACGACTGCAGTGTCTGCATACGCAAAAACAAAGGCATTAACATTCCATGGTAGGAGAGTACCATCGTACAAGGTGTCCAAACAAGCGTAATTCAACCTGGCTGATCTCTATTGCCATCAGACATTTATAGGCCAATAGTAAGGTCATACTATTTCCTCAAAAAATAGTTTAGTTGATGCTTATCCTAAATAACACGTTACAGACATATTTAGTAAAATCTGTATCTAATATTGAGAGTGAAACAGATCACTTTCACTTTGGAGTGTGTGTGTGTGTGTGTGTGCAGCTATGTGTGTCCATCATTCATTTGCACTGTAAACTGAGCACACAGTCCATATGGATACATGTATCCTTAGTTTGATGAAACAGTAACAACTGTATGTGTTTTAGGTCTAACTATACTCATGGCGACCAAATGTCACCATGAGTATAGTAAAACCAGAAAAATATTTGGTTCAAACTGTTGGTTAAGTTTAGGGTTATGGTTACGCATTATACCTATGTAAAGTTTTGGCATAAATGTTACATAAATGTTACTTTATTAAGGTTAAGGTTAGGGTTAGGGTTAGATTAGGGTTAGGTTAAGTTTAGGGTTATGGTTACGCATTATACCTATTTAAAGTTTTGGCATAAATGTTACTTTACTAAGGTTATGTTTAGGGATAGATTAGGGTTAGGATAAGTTTAGGGTTATGGTTATGCACTATACCTATGTAAAGTTTTGGCATAAATGTTACTTTATTAAGGTTAAGGTTAGGGTTAGGGTTAGATTAGGGTTAGGTTAAGGTAAGGGTTAAGGTTAGCGTTAAGGTTAAGATTAAGGCCAGGGAGCATGCAATTTCTTTTGTCTGGTCCCCATGAGGTTAGCTGTACAAACTTGTCTGTGTGTGTGCATGCAATGCTTTTATTGTCAGTATTCTGTACTGTTTAAGGAACTGAAGTCAAACTACTACTAACTATTGTAGCTGCATCTGATCCATTAAAAAAATCATTCTTCTTCATATCGTCGTCTCATATCCTTCATCTGCACTTCCATGAAAAGGTTGTATCCTGTACGTGTGAGAGTGCTGAAGTCAAATTACATCTTGATTTAAAAGACCCTCCACATTTTTGTCCCAAGTTATATTCTGTCCCATATATTTGACCTGTTGTTTTCTTGCAAAATAAATGTAGAGTAATTCCCCTTCTGGACATTAAGAGACATTACAACTTGTTTACTGGCTTCTAGCTCCAAGGTGTCCAACTGGCCCCTATCCTAACTTCTCTCACCTCTTGCATGAGATATGGTCAAATTGCAACCCAGACAATCGTTTATTCTCCATGCACTCTAATCTCTGAGCACACCTTCTGCCTAGCAAGGACACGGTGGGTGTAAAATGTACACGCTACTTGTTCTCTGTCCCCTCATGTCAATGTGCGCTAGTTCAGCTGGGATTATTCAGTTCCTCAACTGTATTGCTTATGTTGCTGCAATGCCCTGTTACTTATGTGTCATTATTTAATGCGTGTTACGGTCGATCATCATCTACTGTTTTCCTTACAACGTAATAACTCGCTGTTTACTATAGCAGCACACCATTAGTCATTGTGGCCTGTTATTAGCATTCTATTCAGTTATCCTCCACTTCTGTTATTATATCCATTACTATACAGTTTTTTGGTAATCTTGCATTGCTTTGAAATACCATCCAACAATTTCTGTTTACAAATCATTGTAACCTGTGCAGTAGTGTGCACTTCGTAACGAGGCAAAGAGACCAACGTGGGCCCAACAAAACCTCTCCCAGATCAGACCAATTACAGTGGGGAGAAGCCTCCATCCCAAAGAGGAATAACATCTGGTCCTAGGCTGAGAAACACAGGAATATTCATAGCCTGCACTGACAGTTGGAGGCTACTTCTCCAAACCCACAACAAGTATGCCACTTCCAACAGAGAGGGAGTGTGTCCATGTCTGTTGACGCATCCAGTGCAATCCTGTTGTGTCCTGTGTTGTGTCCTGACCAGAAACGCTTTGAGGTAAACAATCACCCACCCAACTCAGTTCTCTAAAAGAGGTGTCCAAGGTCACCGATCTCGCAATGCGAGACTCCGCCGATGGGAGAACCCTGTGGCGGACCTCTCCAAGGGACCAGCGCCCAGAGGCACAAGGAAGAATTGAGTAACCCCTGTAGGTGACGTGACATGTTCAGGCATCTGTCCAGCAGCAGTGCTGAACCAGCCATTCAGCCACCAGCTGAATAGCCCGATAGTGATGACAGCCATCAGGGTAGCCGTCATTCCCAGGAGACGAAGGCAGTCCTTGAAAGCGCACCGACACTCCAAGATGGAATCGTCAGAAAGCTTCCCGCCTGTGAGTAGATTTGAACGCATCACTGAGATCCGAGACCCCAGAAAAACGAACCAGTTGAGAAGGTGGAGAGCAACTCTACACCAGATATCCCCCCCGAGAGTGAAGGTGTTAGACATGCAGAGCAGTGTCTGCTGCCACCTGCTGGTGTGATTGCTACAATCCACCAGTTGCCAAAATTAGCAAGAACTCTGATCCCAGTGAGTCCCAATGTAGCCAGAGCTCCCCCGACCACCTGGGGAAAAAAAGGGGTAAGACAGGGAGAGATCCAAAGAGAGGGTCAGGAAGTCTTGTACACCACCACGAAAAACCAAACTGACACTTCCTGTATAGGTGGTAGATTGACCCACGTAAAGCAAACTTCCTCCAAACTGACAACCATCAACCAATTGTTGGGTCGTATCACCTATAGTGCCAAAAGTTAAGAACCTCTGCATCTGTCTAGGGCAAAATACACACAGCCAGCTTCCACTGTGTCAGAGTAATTATTATCCTCAATATGCAAATGTCAGAACCCAGGACGGAACGTGCAACCAATCCCTGAAACAAAGGCGGTCTCAAGACAAACGTTGTGAGGGTCCTTGTTGGGAACATAATGGGTAGCAGCCGCCAGTGACAGAGTGACAGAGTAGGGAGGAGCCATGTTCAGCTCTCCCCACAGTGGTTATCTGGCGAAGGAAGCCAAAAGCACGAACCACACAAGGTGGAAGGCAAACGAGGCTCACTGGCTCACTGCCAGCCAACAGGCAACTGGGGAGGTGGACAAAATAGGGGGGCTAACCAAGGGGATGGTCTATACCCCACAGTCTGTGCCACTCAAAGTGAGACACCGGATCCCCAGGCTTTGCGGTGGGTGACCCGATCCTCTGGAATTGCTTACATCTGCGCATTAGAGCTGCACAGACTCAATTCACTTTTAAATCATTGCTAAAGATACACCTTTTCACTCTGTCTTTTAATCTTAGCTGACTTTGGCATCAGATGTCTCTTATTGTGCTGCTGTTCTGTTTTCTTTTATGTTCTTTTTATTTGTAGTAACTTTGTTCTTGCTAATTTATGTATTTGATATTTTCCTGTTCAGCACTTTGTTCAACCATGGTGGTTTTAAATGTGCTTTATAAATAAAGTTGACAATTGACATTGACATCCAAGCTGGGGATAGAAATCATGATGGATATGAACTACGTAGTTCATATGGGGACAACACAAGCCCAGCGGAGATACCAACGATGGACTATAATCAAACACCAGAGGCCAGGGACACCCAGGACAAACCATGGCCTTTTAAATGCTACTTGGCTTACCACTGAAACTTTTGTAACTACAGGACTTTTGGTGGCACTTTAACCAGCATTCTATACATTTTGTGATATAAAATAGTATGGTCGGTTTTGAACCATAAACAAAGGTTATGTACTTTTAACAATTAAATAAAAATACTTTGGACAATTGTGACATATTTTAGAGACAAAGTGAGTTATTTGTACAAAGTTCCAGGGTGCCAATACATTTAGCCACTACAGAACATGTTCCCATCTGCTGCCCTCTGGTGGATAGAAACAAAGCATTCCTTCCAGTCATACTGAGGCCCAGATCATTATGTTGTGGAATCTGTGGGTGAAAACAGCCAATAGCCAAAATCTATCCAACCCACCTAGTTCAAATAAACATGCACTTCACACAGACTTCAATAAACATACACGTCAATTCAATCCATGAAACAGGGTGATTTACAGAGAAAACCATAATCCCCTTATCCTCAATTTCGTGTTTTGATTTTATGATTGTTTATGGAAACACTTTGGGTCTAAATGGGAACAGAAGAGCGGGAGAGAGAGATGGAAGAAGGGAGAAAATGAAGGAGAAATAGAAGATGGGTTGGCATGCTTCAGAGGTCCTGTCATAGGAGAGACAGAGAGAGAGAGAGAGAGAGAGAGAGAGAGAGAGAGAAAGAGAGAGAGAGAACACGATTGACGCACATCTGTCATGCATTATTTTAGGAAAAGCTATTGCATGAGAGAAAGAACACGGCAGAGGAAGAAAGAGGAGAACAATTGAAAGGCTATGTAAGAGGAGGAATGACAGTTTAGTTTGTTGGCTTGTCTCATCCCAGGGGTCTAATAACCCTATATACACAATACAACCCGTCTGAATTACCGAAAAAGGAGTAGTCTCGCTTTGTGTCTCAGGGATAAACTGGTTCATAACCAGGTACTGATGGTCATGAAACCAACGGCTTCTTCTAATCAGGCTGAATTGGACCGCTGGGTCTCTGGGGCTGACATTCGGTATGTAGAGAGGAAACCGTCTGACTCTACTTATCTCTGATTACCTCTTCCACTCTTGCTCGGTCATTATGTCTCTCTATCCCGTCTCTTTCTCTGACTGTCTATCTCCCTCCCTCCCTCCTGTTCTGCAGCTATTCCCTCTGGTTCATCATCTTGTGTTCAGGCACGGTTGGTGAGGTTCCCAGTCCTGATCAGAGAGATTTAAAAGTAATCTCTTCCAAAATCTCCTGTCCTGGGTCCGTACATAAACAGAGGAGAATAATACACTCATAATTACAATTTAATTTTTATTACATTATACGGCCCTATTCTGTACGACTCAATTCTATTCAACTCAATGTTGGTGTGTCCTGAAATGTAGTCATCCGTCCCTTTACTTGATTATTTAAGCCATGTTTTTTAGCCATATGCGGCTGGTTTGCAGGAAGCCTACGTTCCAATCCCTGTGGTGTGGTCTGAAGGGAATAGGGCTGTCTACCCATGTCTGTTACACTGTTAGCACTGGATTGAACTACTGCCTACATCCTGTCCTTCTCAATGTATCAACTTGGTTGGATTTGGGAAGGCACACGTCAAACAACAACTTACCCACAGCATGTGCGTGTGTGTGTGTGTGTGTGTGTGTGTGTGTGACGGCCCTATATGTGTGTGCGTATCAGGGAAAGTGAGGTTGAAAAAGGCTTTTCAGGCCTGGATTAAGGTTAAGATAGTATTGTGGTTGTGGGTCAGAATTAGAGTTAAGGGGAAGTTACGTTTTAGGTGTAGAGTCGGGTTATGTTTGGATATTGGGGGGAGTTAATGGGTTCACGTTTTAGTTTTTTAGGAAAATAGAACATTAAATGGAATACATTTTGGTACCAAAGGGGTCTTCATCAGTATAGTAACATGCATTTATGTGTGTTTATGCCAACAACATTTTTTTGTTGCAATGATATCTAAGAAACATGTTTGTTTCAGTACCTTTCTAACATTGGACACCCTCTTTAGCAAATCAGTTTTCGAATGGCTAACACTCGTCCCAACACAGGGTTCTCTCACATTAGAACATTCTTTTCACGGTTACGGCATTCCCGGATGTAGTCACCATGTCATGAACAGGAATTGCCTCTGCAACAACGGGCGCCTCTCTGGGCAGAAAGAAAGCATTGTGGGACATTGGCCTCTGAGATGTTGGGGGTCGCTTACAGTTAACATTCTCCGTCCCAGCCGTACAGTCACAGCCTTGCAGGAAAGCTGCGTCATTGCGACCAGGAGTTCAAACGACAGTCATGGAATAATGACAGTGATTGGTGTCCTCGCACGTGGTGGTGAAAATTCAACCCTGTCCAGCGTTAGTGACAGAAAAGGCATGGCATGCCTATTCATGCTCTGAAAAATAAAACATTAGGTGCCACTGAACTAAACCTTGGCTGTTGGACAGTAAATGCATTCTCCTCCAAGTGCGTGGATGTTGGAGAGCAGGCATATTACATTGAGTGGGCAGTATGACAAGAAGCAGAAGGAACGGGGACGATGTGCTCTGGAGGACAAGTCTCGACCTATGCCAAGCCAGCCGGGAGTTGCTATGATTAGGCAAGGCCATAAGCCAAACTTAATTTGGTAGTGGAGAATAAATCAACATTCTCAGTCTCTTAACACTGACTCAATGAATAGGGGGAGTGAAAAAAGAGAAAAAACAAGAGTGACAGTGAGAGGATGACAGAGAAAGGAAGAGCGAGAGAAGAGGATGAGAATCATAGGACAGGCTGCAAGAAACAGAAAAAACAGACAGCAGGGACATGGAATACAAACAGAGAAAGAAAGGAAGAAACTGAGTGACAGAGGGTGAGAGAGACTGAATCTAAGGAAAGGTTAGAAGGTGAGAGACAGAGAGAGGTGTGTGACAGAGAGTGAGAGAGAGGAAGGGCGGTAGACAGAGGGTAAGAGACAGAAAGCCTAACAGAAGGAGGAGAACAGAAACAATGGGGTTCGGGGTATGTCTGTGGGTTTCATTAGTCATAGTTCCTATTGAGGTCTCTTTTGAGTCCTCCACAGACAATGCAGCGTGATTGGATGTACTGGATGTTGTGACTAGACGGCCTCACATCATCATCTCTCTTGCGTGAATGGAGACATTCAGTGATTTAGCCTGAGCTTCCGATGACACCAACTGACACCCACCCAACCATGTAAAGTCAGTGATTACTGGAGGAGGGAAGGAGGGGATAGAGGAAGGAGGGAGAGAGGTGTTATTTATAAATATTGGTTTAAACATGAGATGCGTATGCATATGTCTGTGAGTGTGGTTGCGTGTGTGTGTGTATTTGTGTGTGTGTGTGTGTGCGTGTTTGTGTGTGTGTGAAAGTTTGTTTTCCTGCAGCCAAAGACATTAGATAAGGGTTACACAAGCAACCACAATACATGCCTTTCACCAGCCATCATCATCACTTCAAAACAAACACAAATTCAACCACCAAGCCATCTGAGATCCCGCACATAATGTATACACCCTGCATGTAATACACACACACACACACACACACAGTATAGGAGTCAAAGCAATTATAAAGAAGTTTCTGGTAATTCTCTCTGACTCAGCACTCCACATCCCCCAGTGCAATAAATATAGGAGAGAAAGGAAATAGAGAGAAAAGAGTGATTCGGTGAAAGTGAATGGATGTGACTGCTTGACGCATCACAGGCCAAAAGAGGGGGAGGGAGGAAGAATAGGAAGAGTGGAAAAGAGGGGGGTGAAAAAATGACTGGCGTTTGTGTGGGAAGAGGGGAGGAGCTTGAAAAAATATGAACTTGTGTATGAAGACGCAGATAGACAGAAGGCCAAGCAGTAGAACACTAAACGGAGTTAGGAAAACCTCACGGCTACCGACGTTTCTTTAGTACCCGAGTTTCATGCAATCAACGGATCAAATAATAGGTTTGGACTGACCTTAGGTTTGGACTGACCTTGCGCATCAAAGACTTAAATTCGGACTTCGGTACTATTCAACTTGATCCCGTGCGTTTCCCCCCTTATAGTCTGTGTAATTATGTGCTCAATAGAACCTTAAAAAGTGAGAAGTTCACTAACTGAACGAAAAGAAGACAACATTTGCCATTGTCAAAATGTTGTCACTATTCTTCCTGATTCTGTACATTCCTGCAGTGATGTCCTCATCGTCACGTAAGTGGGGCTGATCTTCCATGTGATAACACTCGCTGTCGGTAAAGCTGGTTTTGTAGGATATTGATTTACTGTTGGTAATGCAGTTCTATACCTTGTTTTTAAAGGGACGTTATATGCGAGACTGATAGGGAGTGACCATTTTTTAAAAATGCTATAAAAATGATAGGGTCTATATTTAAAACGTTTATTATTTGTAACGGTGTCTTTAAAATGATCAAAAATAGATCATGTGAGATGTAAACAATTTATTTAAATAAAGCATTAGAATGATCTATAACTTAAAATGATCTCAAAAGCATTAAATAAGCACTAGTGTATTATTTAAAAATATTGCTACATTTTAAAGTGTTTAATTTCATGAACAATTCCAAGCATTTTGATGAGAAATTGTAAAAACGTATAATCCTAGGGCCAGGTATTCTTGACCATGCTGTTGATGTACTGTGTGTCAGAAGGTGAATTTCAACAGATCGGCTCATGATTCCTTTAACACATGTAACACGGGCTTTACAGATCGCAACACTGCGATGACTTCATACGGTCGAGTCTAACGGAATGTTAACCGTCAGCTTAATGCAAAGTAAAGTAATGTAAATAAATCACAGGTACGCGTTGAGGTATGCCGACTTGATGTAGATTTAGTGCTAAGCTTATTGTTTTTAGGTGAGGTCACAGAACTATGTAGGCATAGATGATTGTAGTACATCGACTTGTAAATGTTTATGTATTTTATAACGTGTAAAACGTTTATGTATTTGAAGGTGTTTAGATGAGAAAATAATGTAACTTTTTAGTACTGCAACTATTTAGTAGGTCTTGGACTTGCTGGCACATGGTCCAATAACAAGTTCCACTGCTGTCACTTCCTTCTAAATTCTACCAGAATAGAATAACATGATAGAGAACAAAAGTGTTTATGGCCTCTTGGTTTAAGGCATTGCATTATAGTTGCGTAACTGTGTCCGGGGGATTAGGCATTGGTGGTGTCATACCAGCAGTGGGGATTAGGCATTGGTGGTGTCATACCAGCAGTGGGGATTAGGCATTGGTGGTGTCATACCAGCAGTGGGGATTAGGCATTGGTCGTGTCATACCAGCAGTGGCCGGGAAGCCCACAAAGGATGGTGCAAGTTGATTCAGAAAGGAAGGAGTATGTTTTGCTCTACAGGCTCCTTGTGGCAGGTTCGCCACTTGCAAGTTAATTGTGCTTGTTTGTCTGAGGAGCGATTTCCTCCAAGAGTTTTGGTCCAGGCTGACTTTCTGGTTAAGGGAGTGTGATAAGAAGCAGCATGGCTTGGCAAGCCTGATTGTGCCGGGTTTGGTAAGTGGATTTCAAGTGGAGTTTCTGTAGAAGATTTTCTGTTCTTGCCAAAGTTTCCACTGAACCCTCTATCATATTAATCACCATTCAGAAAACATCACACCACTCAAAGTGGTCAAATGTTGCATGAGCTGGTTCAATTCCCTCATAGATTGGGCCTCCATCCAATGTTCCACATGTGGTTGCTTTGGTCTGAGAAACAGAAACCGCATTTGAACAGTTCTGTGTATAGGAGCGAAAGGTAAACAGTGTCCTAAAATCGGCCTTTCACGCATCCCTGAGGACTGACATCCATATCCTGGAGGGTCCAAAACCTGGGCCCATTTTTCATCTACAAAACCCTCGTAGTGTAATCCAGGGTTTAAGCTCGACAGCTACTGTGTTTACTTAGATTAAAAGCAGTGCTGTTCTCTGCTGAGATGTTTGCACAGGGAACAGGCTTTTGTTCCATCCCAGCATTTTACACTGTTGATCCAACTGATCGCCATCTTGGGAAGGAGTTGATTACAAGAATTTGTCTTTTTGCAGGGCTGCCAGGGAATAAAACCCTACAAAAATAATTGACGCTCAGAAATAAATGCAGTTTGTGCAGAAACGTTCCAATCAAGGCACAATACACTATAAAAAACGAAGAAAAACTATCCCACTAATATATGCACCAGTTCACACTCTAACCCAGGAAATGACTAATGGATTCCACCTTTAAACCTCATCTAAACAGCCCTACCTCAGAAGACCTTTCAAAAAATAAATAATATTTTAGAGCCCATTACTTCCCGAGAACTCATCAGAAGAGAAAATACACAGGCGTAATGGCTTCTGTCGTTGACTTCATAGACTGAATAATATTCTCTCATTCCTCTTATTTCTAGCCTAGATTTAATTTGGTCTTATTTTGAAAACATGGCAGCTGAATTGTGTGCTGACCAACTGACAAGTAAACACAAATGGCCATGTATACTGTCTAGCAATACATTGTGAGGATTAAGGACTCCATCTTCCCCCATGTGAGTCAAAGATGGGGTTTTGATTTCTGGCCACTGGCTATAAAAGTTGCACAGTTGATCGCTGAAAATATCCCTGAAAATGGGGTGATTCTAATTGTGACTCATGTCATTAAAACCACAATAAAATATACTACATCAGCTCAAATGTTTTGATTTAAATAGTGTGTGTGTGTGTTGTAGGGGAGTTCAAATGAATTTATTTAAAAGGGCATTCAAAGTATCATATCACCATATTTAAATATAATACTGGCATGTTAAAATCTCCACGTCTGATAGTAATTCTGTGTTTACCACTGACTTTGAAGTTACTGATCTGCTCTAGAATACACTAGTTTATTGCTCAGAAATTATTTTTATTATATTTTACTTATTAGGTGGTCCAGTTGGGGAATTCCTGAATGGGAGGGAACAACAGGCTATAAAATGGAAATGTTGAGACTTTCAACCAGGAATTCTGGAAAAACAGAGAGATTATTGAAAGTTCCAGGATATTCAAAAAAATAAAAATTAGTAATTGAATTAATGAAAAACCAATGAATGAATCCTCCCTCTTCTCTCCAGAGACAGCAGCCATTTACCCCCAGGACCCAGCCCTTACCATCGGCTCCACTCTCACAGCCACATGTTCAGTTAGCCCTGACCTGGGCTTACATGCCAGCTCTCTGTTCTGGAGCCTCAATGGCCGTCGGCTGCCAAGTTCTTCCTACAGTGTTTTGAGCCCTACAGCCCTCAGTGTCACTCTACCGGGCTTGCCAGCCTCTAGGCAGAGGTCAGGGGACAACCTTGTGTGTCATAACCATGGCGGACATGTTTTGGCTGGGTCCTGTCTCTATGTTGGGAGTAAGTAGAGCCACGCACACACAGAAACACACACAGCTAAAGGTCTGGTTGGCCTTCTGTATGACTGACAACAGCATGCAGAGGCTTTTACACACTCTGCTACTCATACTGCATGGGGTCTGAAACACACACACACACACACACACACACACACAAACACTGGGCCATTATAGTGCACTAATCTCCATGTGACATTCCTGATCAACACCTTGTCTTCAAAATTATATGGAACTTTAATCCCAGACAGACAGAGGAACATTCCAGACTAAGGGAATGTTCTCCCTCCTGCTCTCCCCTTAACCATTCCCTCCCTCCTTCCATCTCTTTCCCTCCCTCTTCCCTCCCCTCCATCTCAACCCCCCCGCCCACTCTCTCCTCTCCCTTTCTCCCCCTTCACTCCCTCCACCCACCTTCATTCCCAGTGCCTCCTGTGAAGCCAGTAAACCTAACATGCTGGTCCAGAAACACCAAAGATCTGACTTGTCGCTGGGCACCAGGAGGACACGGAGAGACCTTCATCAGGACCAAATACACACTCAAATACAAATTCCGGTATATGCTTTACACACACTACAAACACACTACTGTATATATGAACACACACACATACACGCACAAACACGTGCACGCTGTACATGCATTCTAGTTTACAGGCAAGTCATAACAGTATATAGACCTATATCAAACTAGAGACCTGCATCAAATCTCCCTTTTACAGCCAAGATCATTGCGAAGGTGGTCTTCAATAAACTCTGTCATATTGTGAACTCAAGAGGTCTCGTAAACAGATTTTAGTCAGGCTTCTGACCTCACCACAGTACTGAAACGGCTCTGATAAAGTTTAAATGATACACGGCTGAATACTGATTCAGATAAAATAACAGTTCTGGTTTTATTACATCTCAGTGCAGCATTTGACACTGTAGATCATAGAACACTTATAGATAGGCTGGAGAATTGAGTAGGGCTTTCCGGGACAGTCCTTAATTGGTTTAGGTCTTACTTAGGCTTTGTTACCATTGACAATCAGGGATCTGATAGGGTGACTATGACAAGCAGAGTTTCCCAGGGATCAGTTCTCAGACAGTTTCTGTTCAAACAACATTAACCACCATAGCTATGCAGATGATACTCAAATATATTCGGCTCTCGAACTGTATGACCACAGCTCAATAGACTCTCAGTGTCACTTCATGGAGCACATAAATACCTGGATGAAACAAAATAATTGTCTACAATTAAACCAAGATAAAACATATAGTATTTTGTTTGGCAACACAAATAAGAGCTCTAGTATTTGTAAAGAGCTGGATTCGCAGGCCCTAAACATCGGAGACCAAGTGTGTAATCTTGGTGTTCTGACACAGAGCTCATGTTCACAAGTCATATAAAAGCGGTAACCAAAACAGTATTCTATCATCTTTAAAATATAGCCAAAATCAAGGGCTTGTTGTCCCAAAAAAACAAAAAAATCTTATCCATGCTCTTATCTCCAGCAGGGTTGAATTCTGTAATGGCCTCTTAACTGGACTCCCCAAAAAGACTGTAAAACAGCTGCAACTCATTCAGAATGCTGCTGCTAGAATGTTAACCAGGACCAAGAGAACAGAGCACATCACTCCAGTTCTTAAATCTTGGCAGTGGCTTTCCAGTCAGTTACAGAATTGATTTTAAAGTGGTGCTTTTAGTGTATAAATCACTGAACAGTTTAGGCCCCAAATACATTTCTGATAGGTTTGAAGATTATAAACTGAGTAGGGCTCTTAGATCCATGAACTCTGGTCAGCAAGTGGAGCCCAAAGTCCAAACTAAATATGTCAAAGCTGCGTTTAGCAGTTACGCTGCATACAGCTGGAAAAACTACCAGAACATCTTAGACGTACAAAACGCATCAATTTTTTAATCCAGGTTAAAAACACTTCTCTTTTCACGTGCTTATGACTGAGTGCTTAAACTTAACCATTCTGTTAGCTTTAGAGCATTTATAGCTTCCTCATCTACTACGAAATGAACCAGATATGTTTTTATTTAGTTTTTATCCTATTTCTATTTTCTTATTCTCTGTAAAGCACATTGAATTGCAAATCAGATTTTTTTATTCTAGTATTTGTTTTTATTCTGTTGTTTCTTTTTCTGTTAAGCACATTGAATTGCTTCTATGCATGAATTGGTCTATATAAATAAACTTGCTTGCTATTAATAGTTATATTCCCACAATGCACCATCATCGACAGTATGTGGCAGCAAAACTTTGATGGCGTCGACAATTTCAGGTTTCAGTTTCAATACACAAATGCACATTCTAACACAAGCTGAGCCTAATGCTTGTGTGTCTGTGTGTGTGGCATTCTGTGTGTGTGTGTGTGTGTGTAGGTGGTATGGCCGAGAGAGAGAGTGTGAGGAGAACAGTGCCGCCCAGCCATATTCCTGCTACATACCTGGTGACCTCGCCCTGTTCACGCCCTACGAGATCTGGGTGGAGGCCACCAATCAGCTGGGCTCAGCCACCTCTGATGTCATCACCTTGGATATCCTAGATGTAGGTGAGTGTGTGTGCGTAACAGAAAGACAGAGAGTAAATGCTTGAACTCTGATCCTCTGGCTTCAGAGCTTTGCATCTTGCTCCAGGTGGAACTCGTTCTATCCTGGACCCTTTGGGCTGGATAGAACGAGCCCAAAGGGCTACAGATCACACAATCCATATCCTAACAGTGAGCAGAAGGGATGGCACCAAAAGGGAATGGATCTTAGGTCATCATCTGGGAGCAATTTCATCCTGCTATCCTAAACTAGCCTTCCGGCAGTGAGGGGGAACGTACACACAGAGACACATGTACACCTGGTAGAGGTCAGGCATTGTGACAAGGAGGAAGACAAGACACACCCTGTCTTTTGATGAGCTCATTTTCCTATTAATCACGCTGGGTGGGCACACACCCCCCGAGGACGAGGCAGGGCAAGGAAGGTGGGCGACTGACGCCCGACACCGCTCACGTTGCTACTCGCCATTCCCTCATTTCACAACCGGCGCACTAAAAACCAATGGAACACAGTAGCATTTGCTCAGCTGAACGTGCTCGGATGAGTCCGACTCGAGTCAAATCCGATGGATTTTTTGACAATAAAGTAAAACCTAACTTTGGACAGATCTTGTCTTTCTAAACTAGTTTTCTGAGTACCCCCACCCACTGTCGGATCTCTGCCTCCCTCTGCAGTGACGACAGATCCGCCATCCGGCGTCTGTGTGAGCCGTGTTGGTGACCTGGAGGACCATCTGACTGTTCGATGGGAGTCTCCACCAGCTCTCAAAGACTTCCTGTTCCAGGCAAAGTACCAGATCCGCTACCGGTTGGAGGAAAGCTCAGACTGGAAGGTCATGGATGATGTAGGAAACCAGACATCATGTCGGCTGGCTGGGCTAAGACCAGGCACTGTGTATTTTGTACAGGTAAAGTGTTGTGTGTTTGTACGTATATATATATATATATATATATGTATATTTGGGCGTATATGTGTAAATTATACCCAGGTGTGTTCTACACAGGTGCGGTGTAACCCCGTAGGTATCTATGGATCTCGTAGAGCGGGTATTTGGAGTGAATGGAGTCATCCTACCGCCGCATCGACACCTCATAGTGGTAAGGATGTGCACTCACTCATGCACGCACGCACGCACGCAAACACGCACGCACGCCAAAACGACTCTGTAACACCTCCTGTCTCTTATAGAGCGAGTGTTATCAGGTTCGTGTGACTCCAAGTCCGGAGACTCCAACTCGACGTTGCGCCGAGAGCTGAAGCAATTCTTCGGTTGGGTACGAAAGCATGCTTATGGCTGCAGTGGCATGTCAATCAAACTCTATGACCAATGGAGAGTCTGGATGCAGAAGTCCCACAAAACACGCAACCAGGTAGGTAAGGATCTCCTTAGCGCTCTCCGTCACTCACACACCACACGCAGATGCAGGGATTAAAATGTTCTGGTGCTGTCCAGCTGATAACTTTTGGGTGGCTAAGATGTTTGGAGCATTGTCTAGGTGAGCAGTGGATGAGGCTAACCTGTTGGCAGCACATTGACTGCCCCTGTGTGATGGATGCTACACTGTTTAAAAAGTACCAGTTTCTCTTGATCGGCACATACCGAGGCTCAACCCTAAACCCTGCTTTGCAAACCAGCAATGGCCCTCCGGAAGACGATTACAGCTAGCTTATTCCTCCTCTAGCCTATTACAGCTAGCTTATTCCTCCTCTAGCCCATTACAGCTAGCTATTCCTCCTCTAGCCTATTACAGCTAGCTTTTCCTCCTGTAGCCTATTACAGCTAGCTTATTCCTCCTGTAGCCTATTACAGCTAGCTATTCCTCCTGTAGCCTATTACAGATAGCTATTTCTACTGTAGCCTATTACATCTGGCTATTTCTACTGTAGCCTATTACAGCTGGCTATTCCTCCTGAACGCCTGTTACAGCTGGCTATTCCTCCTGTAGCCTGTCACAGCTGGCTATTCCTCCTGTAGCCTGTCACAGCTGGCTATTCCTCCTGTAGCCTGTCACAGCTTGCTATTCCTCCTGTAGCCTGTTACAGCTGGCTGTTTGTCCTGTTGCCTTGTCCTGTTGCCTATTACAGCAGGCTATTTGTCCTGTAGCCTATTACTGCTAATTATGTGATGGCACAAGTGAGGACAGGCTCAGCCTGTGTGAGTTGTTGCACATGCATACTACCCAATGAACCCAGACACTTTCATTAAACAATGTAACCGTGTTCAACATCACGTTTGAATCGTTCATCTTTTGTTGTGCAGAGAAATCCTCACACGCTTCATCCTCTCTCAGGTCCTACAAGGGGATAAGTCCTAGAGAACAGCCAAAGTTCCCGACAACAAACGTGTGTGTAAAGAACGCTGTCCACTGTGGACTGATTATGCCTTTCAGAGAGCTGTGAAGGAGACGAGAAGACCGATTTGGAGACAGCTGCCCTACATTATACGGGAAATACTAACAATACATGAAGGAATGAAACTTTGAGGAGAAGCAATTTTCTCGTTCCTGTAGAAATGCAGGCAGCTCTGAACAGACTGGGAGGACCAGCGAATAAAGGACCGTAGGAATGTTTCCCACCATGTCCCAGTTTGAAACCATGATGACCCAGTAGCTGTCTGTGAACCATCATTTGGGAAACCCGGTCTGCGGGGACACATTGCTACAGGATTATAGATAGACTTTGTTATCTGTAGCGTACTGGAGATCAGTATTTAATAATAAGTTCAGCCAGGAGTTATTCAGACCATGTAACCCTGTACACGACAACCTTGTGAACCTAATGCTAATGTTTACCTGTGGACACAGATAACCCTCTTTATTTTTGTACTGTGTTGTGCTATCATATTTAAAATGTTTTGTTTTGTTACTAAGTTATGTTTATTTTGTGATACTGTTATTGACTGAACAATGAATTATAATGTTAGAAAAGTGCTTGGAAGTTGTTCTACTCACTCATGTACACAAAGAGCAAGGTTGTGGTCAGCCATGCACTTATACCCTGTCATGTTTATGTTGCTGTCGCAACATTACATTGAGGAACAGTAAAAATGTGAGACATAATCTACCGACAACTCCATGAACTCGGTTCATGCATGTCATACTCCTGTGTCTTCATCACAGAGACCCATGCTTCATTCTGCAGCTCCGGAAAAAACGAAGAGACAACTGCACCTTTATCTTTGCTTTCCAAATCAGCGAAGAACAGAAGGGTTGAAATTAAGAGACCACTACAATTTGAACGCTTCTGTTCCTCATGCAAAACGTTCCTTTTTGAATTTTTCGGAAAGGAAAGAGAAAGGTTCGGCGCTCCGTTCATTTTTTTCCGGAGCTGTAAAAGGACACTGTGTCCAGGGCTGAGGTGCCATGGGAACAGTCCCTGTTGTTAGTCACATACAGACCCACAGAGTATGAGATGTCCACCCATCCTTTTAAACGGGCATTTGCCTGTCTCACCCCTCTGTTTCCAACTCCTTAAAATGAGTGGAAAAAGGAAAAGATTTATGACAGAAAATGTCATTCTATTTGCATGCACACTGCAAAAATGGCTCTGCACAATTTGGAGCAACCCGACTCTGTTTACTCAGCTTGTTTATGGTCAACGCCCGAATTGTCTGTGGATGACATGGCAGTCGGGTCCTGTTACTACAGCCAGAGGGCATCCTGGGTCATTGTCTGTTAATAATTAAGCAGGCTTGGGTGGTCAGAGCTTTACTCACCTCTCTGTGCCATATAACACTGGGAAGTTAAAACTAGACTCTGATCCACAGCACTGCAACATTTTTAACTAGCTAACCAAAAGCCTTGGCATTAGTTAGCTACCACAAGTAAATGTTAAATTGTTAGAGAAGCGTACAAATCCCACAAACATCGAGTCTCTAACACACTGGGAAGTGACACGGTGATTTTGGTGAACCCAGGGCCGGATAATGGAGATAAAGTTTCCTCGTCTCACTAAAGACCATCTATAATTTAGCCTGGGAGGCCGTGCTTTTCCTAAAGAGACAGGATGTGCAGGGATAGACTCAGTGACAGAACAGCAAAGTCTGGCCAGCGGAGAGCAGGAAAAACTAGGGAAGAGAGAATGCACTCTGTACAAGATTTAGGCTGTATAACTTTTTAGTTAAGTTGTCTAAAGGAGATGTGCCTGTAGACATGAATCAGGAAGTACCCATACTGACAACATGTCTGGACTTACAAATGCTCAAATCACCCAGTATCTGTTCTCCTGCTAATCATTGATGTCACGCTGATAGGATTTTTTGCACCAGAGGTAGCAGGCAAATCAGAGGACTGCGCGTAAGCATTAGCCACTGTACCTGGGAAAGACTGAAGAACAAAACACAGAGAAAGAAAGGAAGAGGGAAGACAATATAAAGAGTTATATTGTCAAAGCATGGAAGCAGTGAAGAGACGTCCGATAATTGCTGGCAGAGAAAGAGGTTGGTAGAATACCTGTACATGTGATCGAGTTGATGTAAGTCTTGATTAAATGTTGAATTTAGGTGACGGGGACAGGTGCTAAACGGAAATGGTATCCATATTTCAGTTTTCAAATCAATGTAAACTGATTTCACTAGGCCAAGGGGGTAAACATAGCAGCCTTATAAAGAGGAACGTTCATAAAGGAGTACAAGACAACTCGCAGTGTTTTTTTAATGACAAAATCAACATTGGTCATCTTCATTATATTCATTGCTCCGTTGCTAGGACCAGGCCCTGGTCGCTATGCTCTCCCTCCAACAGTGGGCTACATCAACCATGACTTCACCAAGCCCAGTAGCCCCGCCTACTCTTTTCACAGCCGCCTGAGCAGCAGAAGTGAGTGAGTCCCTGGGGTGCACCTCAGTCCTGCAGTGTTACACTACTTGCACATTGCACTTGTATCGTAGAACTTATTCAAACACTTGTCATCTGCCACGGTAATTCCAACTCCTGAATGAGGTCTATGAAAATCCCTGCTGAAATGTTCAAGCGCTATCATTTGAATTCAACTTGACCTTTATTAATATGGATTATTGTATTTTTCTCCACAGTGGTCTCGGTGGATTCCAGTCCTGGACCACGGTACCACGTCGATGCCAAGATTACCCGTTTTGGCCGTGATGGAACCCCTTCTTTTTCCATGCTGGGCAGGGCCAGACATACCGGTTAGACTACTCTATTAACTTAAATTAAGCTAAACTCAACTCACCCCGATCGATCCATTTGTTACCAGACATTCTTTATGACCTCCACCAGCCGAGCTTTCCCAGACTCCAGGTCCAGGTGCCTACAGCCCAGAAAACGCTCCACCCTTCAACACTCATCGCAGACCCCCCTCCTATACCATTGGGTCTCGGACACGCTACCGTATAGTGGATGCTGTGCCTGCCCCCAACAGGTATGAATGGGAGACAGAGAGAGGGAGGGAGAGATAGGGAGAGTAGTGCACTAACTGCATGAATCAGGTTTACATTGGAAATCTCAATGAGGCGGTGAATGAACTGATAGAAAGCCCTCCGCATTCTACACTGTTAATTACAACAAATAAAATGAATGGAAAAGGCTTAAAACAGTTATTGAATGTGTCATTAAGCCAGAACCCAATTGAATCCCTGAATGCAGAATTGTAAGATTATCCTACTACAAACAGTGCATGCGGGGCAGAATAAGGCCAATACCTAGTTATAATAAAATAATTTCATTCATCTGAGATATCAGAACGAATGAAATTACAGCACAGTCAAATGAAACTACAGAACAAAATTACCTACTGGGAAACACAAGTATAAAAAAAAGTGCATTGCTATGTGGCCCGAAAATGATAGTAAAACATCACTACCTGTTTAGAAATGTGTGAAAAAAGTAAAAGCTCTAAAAACACTGACTTGTCATTCAGAATGGTATCCACATGAAAACATGGCTCCCAGCAGAAGCTGGGCAATTGCTATGTGAGAGCTGCATATCCTCACAAAACGCACTAAAGCGTGTAATTTCCCCACATTTGAGACCTTGTTCATGGTTTTCAAAGACCTCTCTGACAAGAATAGGTTACCCATTCTTTTTGAGAGAGAATGTAGAGGTTTGGTTTGGGAGAGTTCTACATTGCTGCCTACTACAAAATGAGAGACAAGGTCTGACAGACCAACAAAACTGCACGTCTACAGCTCTTGTTGTTGCATTTTTATGTTTATTATTGATTTACTCATTGCCCTGTTGAAAATATGTATTATCATTTATTATTATCAATAAATGAATAATGATGAGTATGATTTTGCAATACAATTTGTAAATTGATACATCATGCCAGTAAATATATTTTTATTGAATCAGACAGAATGAGAGATCACCCTACATTTTCCATTTGAGTCTTATTGTCTTCGCAGGTACACACTCCCTAACCTGCTGGGTACCCAGGTGCCCCACAAGCCATCTAGTGCTAGTTATAGTCTGGCAGCACGCAGGCAGATAGGAGCTCCATCAGAAGATCTTTCCATGACCCCTGGACCAGGACGCTACAACAGCACTGACCCCAGTGTCTATCTCACACGACAGCCCTCTTTCTCTATACAGGTTCGCAGCTTCATTCACATTTGCTTTTTCGATTTTTGTTAGTGTTAGGTTAATTAAAATGTTCATATAATTTGTATTATATTACATATGCCTTACTGGACTATTGCACGATGATTTTAAATTCCATTTGTTTTGATTGGGATTTCAATGTAGAGCCGGACCAGACGGCCCAGTGACCAATTACAGAAGCCCGGGCCAGGGACCCACAGCCCAGAGAAGGTTCTTCTCCACCTCCCCAGACCTCCATCTTACTCCCTGGGCATCAGACACTCTGAGTTTGTAACTCCTCTAGTGGTGGATGTTTTAGACTGATATTTTACTGATGTTTAACAAATCCATGCTAAATTAGGTTGCTGTAACCAATTTTCTGTTACATGCATTTGTATTGTTTTAGTTAGCATTTATATCACAACATGTTTCAAATAAAGTGTCATTTTCATTGCTAATCCAGATTATATTGGTGTGTGTTTGTGTGATCTATGTGTGAGATCAATGTGTATACAGTACCAGTCAAAGGTTTGGGCACACTTACCCATTAAAATAACACCCTTACATACAAAATTTTACTGGGGTTGTATGTACATGTACTGTATTAGTTGGGCTTCAGTTTGATGGCATAGTGATAGAAACGGGTGGGCTCCAGTCACTGCTCTGGCCCATCCCGAGGTGTTCCATGGAACACACCTGAACCAGGTAGGACCGCCCAGGAGACAAGCCAGGCAAAACCTTTTTGGTGTTCTCAAACGGATCCAACTGTGGAGGGAGATGGCAGAAGAGAGAGGTGTGAGGGGCAGGAGAGAATGAGAGAGACAGGTGAGAAGATAGGAAGCAGCCTATATGTCACACCACACACACCCTTACAGTGGTCTGCAAAAGTTTGGGCAACCTTGTTAATTTCCATGATTTTCCTTCATAAATCGTTGGTTCTTAGGATAAAAAAATTCAGTTAAATATATCATATAGGAGACAAACACAGTGATATTTGAGAAGTGAAACTAAGTTTATACCATTTACAGGAAGTGTGCAATAATTGTTCGAACAAAATTAGGCATGTGCA